>JALLPI010000194.1:0-27164 GCA_036939935.1 Cyclotella atomus | reverse complement strand
TGGAATGGTTCAGCAGCAACAGATGAGGTGTCATGGCTGCAAACTGCTTGGGTTTTGGGGCAACCTGAAACTCTAACCTTCATGAAGGGGGGAGGCTGTTGATCCAATGCAGTGATATAATACTATTTTTGTGATTTTTGCCATTTTTAATCAGTTGATTTTGATTTTGTGTTGTAGGTTGTTCCCTTTCCAGCAGTCAATGATGAACCTGGGCTCTTCGTATCATTGCAAATGACATGACGGGCTAGAGCCATCACTTGTGCATTCCCATCAGCTTGTTCCATCACGAGCAATCAGAGATGGCTCGGGCCTCTCTTTGCAACAAGGCAAGTAAGCCCAGAACCAGTACTTGTGATGTTGGTTCATTCCCATTGGCTTGCTCCCTTTCCAGCAGCGCCAGTGATGGCTCCAGCTCTTTGCGTCGTTGCAAATGCTATGGACCTTCTTATCTGGGACCTCGCCTTCCAAGCTGAAGCCTCATCTCTTGAAACTAAATTAGCCAGATCTCTCAAAGCACCACCTAAACCACCTAAGCTAATCAGTCCAAATGAAACCTTCTAAACTAAGACCTTCCCAGCTGAGGCCACTTGCCGGAATGTAAAATCATTAAACCGCCACAACCATCCTGCTCTCTCCACCACATTGCGAAGCCACTGCCCTCCTCAGATATCCGCAATGCTCTCTTCATCATCATAGAGATGCAAATGATTCAGTTGTGAATGAAGATGACAAGGATTTCAAATGACGCGATGTGGGTGTGGCTCCGGTCACTGAATTTCTAAAAGAATCAATAAACAACACCCTTGTAAATGTCTCAATTTTTGCCACTGCTTTGAAATCAGTTGCCATAAGCACCCCAAAATATGAGCCACGCCCGCGGGCATGAAAAAGTCCTCCATAAAAATTGAAGATTATTTGAACCACAGTTAACAAATTGAGAGAGTGTATTACAACATGGTACGATAAGAATAATACGAAACCTAACTTTTACTCTAATCAATTCTATTCTGATTGCAGAAAGTGGTATGCAGATGCATGAAGGTAATTTGACATTTTGACTATGCTAGGTCAGGACCTCGATTTTCTACAACCTTCAAGGATATATCTGGCATTGTTTCAGGACAGGAATATTCATTGGCTGCCTCTACAGGGCACTTTGTTTTTAATGCCTCTAATGATTCCTCAACCTGAGATCTATAGAGGTTGGTGGCCCGCTGAAGAATTTTTTGGTAAATTTTGATTTCATTGCATAGGTTGTGGCAGATGATATTTTTTGAATCTTCAGTGAATAGCATGTCAGCTGGGCCCAACCATTTATTGGCATTGTTGTTCTCAAGACCTTCTGGCGTTAGTGCATCTTCATTGCCACCGAATTGTTTCTCAAGATTATTCCAATCTTCAACCCTGCATCAAACGGAATGGAAGGTAAGAGAATAATAGTTAAATACAATGCACACATCAGGCCATAATGCTCACATGTGTTCATTGCGAATCACTACGAGTTTAGAGTGCTCTGGTATCGCCTCGAGGTAATATTGATAGTTGTAATAGAGATGTATCGGTGCTATCTCTCCAGTGCCTTTCAATGCTTCGCTTGCTAGTGTTTTGCATCCATCCGTTGCGCTTCCATCGATAGTAAGACCATTTTGTGTCATATCTGTCAAACGACACGAATGTTAGTGTAACTAAAAGTTGTTGAAGAGTACCACGTATCTATTGAAACAAAGACTTACTCTCAAAAGTAAAAAATGGGCACTCGAGGTAGAATTTTTCATAATCTTCCCAATGCATATCATTGCAATCTTCATCGGGGCGATTGTAGTAAAAAGCAGACTTGGCTCTCTCCACTGGATCTCGTATTACAAATAAATAGTACGCGGCGTCATCATAGCAATTATCAACATCATTATGAAATAGATGCGTAGTAATCATTGGAAGCACGCCATCTAACATTGTTGTATTGGCACAATGATGAGAGAAGCCGAGGTAGCACCCGACTGTCGAACCGGCAGTTTTGCCCACATGCACGAAACAAATACTATCTTCTCGAGGCACATCAAAGTTTACATCTTTCATGGCGAACTTAGGCAGTCCAGCTTTAGGCCATCTCTTGTAAAATGGCTCATCAACCTTCGCGGCATCGATTTCGTGTAAGCTCTTGGGATCAATATGTCGCAGCTGTACACGTGTACCCGGCATGGCACTAGATACATCATCATCTGTTGTGCTCTTGTTATTCAGTTGCTGGGCTTCATTCTCATCGTCTGTAGCACTCCTGGTCTCTATCAGATTCGTCTCATAGTTTTCATCTACGCCAGGAGCACTAATCTGCATTGAATCATCAACCGAGGGAAGCACCACATCATTATTATGTTGTGGAGGGTCTGCGTTAGACACCCCTCTCAAATTGTTGTCTGCCACCTCGTTAGGCCATACGACCACACACGCCGACATCATGGCCGCGATTAACAGAATGTATTTGAGCCGTCTCGCGGCATCGCGGTCCCCTGATAATGGCTTGGATTTTGAGAGACTGCGGGTGTCCCTTCGCGATACACACGTCTTCTGTTTCTGAGTGCTCTCATCTCTTTTTGGATGGAAGCGGTGAACTGGAGTGGTCGAACACATAATATGAATAATATTGTATTATTCAGGCAGATTGCTGACGAATATTGTTATTGTTGACTGTTGTGAATTCATCTGTGTGTTATCATGATAGCATGGCTTTGTGTGGTATTGTCGGTTGTTGGTGTTGATGGCGCGTTGGCGAATGGCGAACCTTGGATTGGGCGTCGGAGTCTAAAATCCGAACTTCGGGGAGCGCTAAAACCCAAACATGAATGGACGAACGCATTATTGTAGGCCGGGATTTTCATTTATTTTGGGTTCAGGCATCTAAGTACGGCATCTCTGAGAGACAATATTCGCTTACAGCCGTCCAGTGTAGAATAGATTGATAGTCTTGGGCAGATCAACGTCAAAGCAAGATATGATGGCAACAGCTCATACACTCAAGAGATATCTGCAATCCGGCAGACACCGTGCAGCTTCCTTTTCAACAAATGCTGGTTGCCAAATGGGAGCCTTGTCATGTGCACGAATCAGAGCTACGCCATTTCAGGTGTTTACTTCATCACTGATTTCATTTGATCACAGCAGAGATTACACTGTGGGAAACGGGCTCCACGTTAGGTATCTATCTACTACTGACGAGAATGACGATCAGGAATGGCGCACACCCGACGATTACACAGAAATACATCGTTATACGCCTCAAAATGAGCACCAAAGGAAACTTGTTGACTACACAAACTCTCTACTGTCAACAGATGATAAGGACTATCCCATTGGGGCATATCCTTACACTGATCTTATACAAATGTCCAATTGTATTGATTCATGGATAGCCTCTGGGGAGCACCGATATTTAGGTGCACATCAGGCTGAGATGTTGGTAAAACGGCTGATTACAGAAAGAGGCGGTGGGAAGAGCGTGGTGGGGGAGAATTCTGAGGAGTTTGTTGGTGGAAATATTGATGTTACATGGGATATGTATCATTTGGAGTCGGTAGGTGCCGCTCTCTTTTTTGTTCCTTGACTTTAATGATAGCACTCAATTCATCTATTTTATTTTGTAGCTTATTCCATGGCTGAATGGCCTCTACTATGGAGCAGAATTCTCAAAACGAATCTCATCAATCATGGCTACATTCGAAGCAGAATATGGAGAAGACATAGACATACCCTACAAATTAATCATTTCCATACTATGCCAATGTTATACGGGCCACGCAGCGGCAGCTGCTGAACAAATCCTTCATTATTATGAGTCAAAGGCTCTGGCTGGAGCCAATTACTCCGATCTTGCCACAACGGAAACATACAACGGTCTGATTACGAGTTGGGTGAAAGCAGATCAAAGCCGTTATCCACACGCATATAATCCACCTTATCGCCACAGCGCCCACCCCCCTGCAAACATTTTATCGGAGATGATTTCTCTGTACAAACAAAATCCACATCAGTTTTATCGCATCAGACCAGATGCCATATCTTTCAACATGACAATAACCTCGCTGTCAAATCACAAGAAAAGAGAGCAAGCAGTTGCTTCGGAACAGTATTTGAGAGAGGTAAAAGATCTAGCATTCCATATTCTACAGTCAATGATCGAGACTTACAAGAAAGAGAATGTGCACTGTGCTCCAGACAGGGTTGTCTTTGAAACCGTGTTGAACATACTGCATGCGAGGCCCCCAGCCAATGATGACGCTGATCGAGCGTGCGAACTGTTAGACGAAATGTTAGACCTGTATTCTTCCGAAGCATATCCACATGATGTCAAACCATCTACTTTGGATTTCAACATGGTTCTGGGTCTGATGGCTGATCAGAGACAGGTGAGCACAGCTGCAGTCGAAAAAGCTAAGAGGTATCTCACAAAGATGGAAGAACTAGCAGAGCACGAAGAGCCCGATGTCACGGATGGCGATGATTACCTTGATAGTTTTTCGGCTGATCCCTTACTGCAAGAATACCAAAGCTCAAAGTCAAACAGTAAGCCTGACACGGTCACATACAATTCGTTGATCAAAATTGCTTGCAATGCCAGAATGCCCGAAACTGCGCAAGACATTTTGAATGACATGATTGATATAGCGAATTCCGGAGACGACTCAGTGAAGCCTGATGTGTTGTCTTTCAATACTGTAAGTTGTGTACTGTACTTGATTACAACCGCAAGATTGACACCCTGTAGTCCGCTCAACTGCATTGTTATTCAAACATAGGTACTTAATGCCTGGTCGAAATCAAACAAACCGTACTTGGGGTCCAAGTCAGCAGAATTGTTACAGACTATGCAGAAGCTGTCAGAGCAAGGAAATTTTAATGTTAAGCCAGACAACGTGAGTCCAATGATATGTTCTAATGGTAAACGAAACGTCAACTTGTCATTCCTCACATTGATATTCTCTAATGACCACAGGTTAGCTTGACAACCGTCATAAATTCTCTCATCAAATCTTCTGAACGTACACGTGGTGCTCCCATCCAAGCGGAGGCAATCATACAAAAGATGAATGAAAATGACGACTATGCGTTCAAGCCTGACACAATAACCTACACATCCCTAATTAAATGCTGGAGTGAAAGTGGCCGCCCTAAAGCTGCGTATCGTGCTGAAGAAATCATAGAATTACTTCACAAAAGATACGAGGAGGGGCACAGAGAATGTAAGCTCGATTCAATGGCCTACAATGTAGCACTGAATGCAATTGCGAAAAGTGGCGTTCGAGACAGTGCTCAGCGTGCAGAAGGTAAGCGTCTTGTTTATTCCATCTCTCGTATTGTATATTCCATACATTCCCACATTACTCATCGTCATCTAAGCCATGCTACAGCGAATGAAAGAGCGGTTTGATGCCGGCGATGTGGATGTTGCTCCGAACACATTCTCATTTTCCACTGTAATCAATGCGTGGTCGAAATCTGGCGATCCACAGGCAGGCATTCGAGCAGAGAATTTGCTTGAGACAATGGTTAAATTGCATGAACAAGGATTGCATGACGTAGCACCCAATACCGTCACATACTCATCTTGCATCAACGCTTGGAGCAGATCAAAACAAAGCAATGCTGGTCGCAGAGCTAATGCAATGTTGGCAAGGATGGATGAACTCGATAACAAAGGATACATCAACATCAAACCCAATGTATACTCCTATACTAGCGCAATTGAAGCTTGGGCCAATAGTGGCGATCCCAATCTCTTAGATGAAGCATATGCTCTTTTTGATACGCTGATTAAACGTTATGAGGCAGGAGAAGAAGATGCGAAACCCACTCCTCAGGCCTTTAATGCAATGTTCCGAGCTATTAGCCAGAGTCCAACAGAAAAGGCAAAGCATACTAAAGCAGAAGAGCTGTTGAACCGGGTGAAGCAAATGGATGAAGTTCAACCCAATATCGCGACATACAACACTGTAAGTTTTGGTAGTTGTTTCAATGTCAAAGATGCATTATTGTGACTGACAGAGATGCGTTTTTGTTTAGTATATCAATGCATGCGCATGTACCGAGGGAGATAGAGCAACAAAGCTATCTGCTATCAATTGCGTCTTCAACGCTCTTTCAGAGTTGCAAGATACTCGATTACGCCCTGATACCTACACCTGGCCGGCCATTTGGAAAGCTTGCCTCAGGCTGCTTGATATCAAGCAAGACATGCAAAAAATTAACATGGTATTCGAATTGTGTACTAGAAGTGGAGCTATCAGTGAACTTGTATTCAACAACATGAGGAACTTTGTCCCGCCGACTTTCCTACAGAAGAAACTGAATACTAACAAAGATGTATTTAAGTTGACTGTCCGCGACTTGCCATCTGAATGGACTGCTAATGTGAAGCTGCGAAGAGAAAGGCACAAGCAAAGAAATGATGCGATGCGTGAGTAAGGTTGGAGCATCATTTTTTTTCAGTGCACGGGTCGGTTAGGCTAGCGTAGTAAAGGCCTATTAGAGAATTATTGATTCCTTCGTAGAACATATGCAGTACGATAAATGTAATAGGCTTTCCACCGCTCCCGCCTCACTCTCTGCTCTCCCGCTCCCGCCCCTTTCCATTCTCGACCTCCACTCCCCACACACGTACCGTCCACACCACCCATCACCATCAATCGCCCACAATCACCCATCTCACCTCCACAGCTCACCGGACCGCCCGTCATCAATCCGCAGTCGACCACGACGACTATAAACTGCAACATATAAGCAAGAACATCTTCTGCCTTCAAGTCAAATACAACGAAATGAATTATAGGCGGCAACGTCAAACAATCTTGTCAACCGGCAGGACATCAGCATGCGGGGCACTTATCCTTTCATCAGTATGCACTGGCTTCACTGTAAACACCGCTACCAAAAGGACGCTCGTCTCACCTCTGCAAATCTATGCACCGCCAGGCTCAGGGTACATGGGCCGAAATCCCAAGACAGACAACACTGACCCCAACTCTCCATATGCACTCACAGCAGAGCAAGTCGATCAAATATGTCCACCAGCCTACCCTGATACCTACGAACCCATGCTCGAATATCCTGGCACGATGCGTCCGGGTAAAACACCGGAGAATATGCCTTATCACGACCTTCCAGGATTAGATGTCACCGACCCCGATCCAGTACCATGGCCACACTTTCAAGAAATCGAATGGCATCACCACTGGGATCCACCCGAGGATGCTTTCCCACTCATGGAAGACTTTATTGAAATGGAAGGACGATGGGCCTCGGTTGAAGACGAGGCCGAGATGCGTATGGGTATGAGGCGTGGCGTGAGGGAACGTAGGGAGATGGAAGAAAGTGCTGGAGACAATACCATGGTTATTATGGACGATGACGATGAAGATGATAGTACTATTGGAGATGTGCCAAGTATGATGGGATTGGGTGATGGCGTTAAAGCCTTGATTGGAAGCCCGCAGGATACTAAGAAAACGAGCAGTAAGGCCGAATTGGACGACGACGATGGTGATGACGAAGATGACGACGATGACGAATCATTCTTGTTTGATTTGGGACTGGGAGATGACGATGATGAAGTAGATGCTGCACCGCCAAAGAAGGGCAATGCGCAAGTGAAAGCATCAGTTGCAAATGAGGACGGTGACGAAGATGATGATGAGGATGATGTAGACTTGTCCATCGATGATGACGATGATATAGACCTGAGCTTTGATTTAGGTAAGTACACAAGATCAAGATTATCTAGACACATCTTCTGCTCAATGATGCATCTAACTCACATTTCGACACCCAATCCAGGCTTTGATCTAGACGATGAAGATGATATTGATTTAGAGGGTGACGAGGATGGAGAAGAAGGAGACGACGACCTTTTTGATGATTTTGATGTTGGTAAGTGTTGAATTCTTACCACCTTCTTACCGTAGTACTCATTGATCTAACCAATGAAATATTTCTCTTAGATGACGCCGACATTTCGATCGATGATTTAAATGCTAAAGATGAAGGAGGGGATGATGAGTTCGATGATGGTGGATTTGACTATGATGATTGATCGAATACGTAATTAGTTAAAGTTAAGGATGTTCTAACATAAGGATCCGACGATTAGCAGTGATAGCTTTTTACTCAAATCGCAAATGAAGAGATTGATTTCATTTTGTTGTTCATCAACTCAAATGAACAGATGTCTAATCTATTGTACACACTCTGCTGTACTCATTGCATCCTGCACGTGTCTATGTGCACTGGGTAATGAGCCAGTTGGCACTCCCGAGAGCAATAAAGAGCAACATTGCATCCTGAGCACACTTTAATTTGTTTTGCAGGCTTGTCTTCATTGCAATTACCACATACATTTGTTCGCCTGTAAGCTCGTTTCAACTCATTTCCATTGTAGGCACTCTCAAGGCAGTTGCATGAATTACGTTCGTGGATGAAATGAACAAATTCTCGGCAGCATTGAATAGCTGAACACATTTTGTTAGTTTCCACAGATCCTTCTCCGCTAAGACCACCACCATGTTTATCATGAGCTTCAATGATCACATACAACACAACAAAATAATTGTCTGACGTATAAGTTGATGAAATATCCGATGTTGTCTTGTTCAAATGATAAAGTAGAATTCGAGTGGTGGAAGCCAATACCATATCTCGGAACAGCACTTGACTGATGCTGTTGAGCTCATGGTGGTACTTGTAGTATATCTCCTTAGCATGATCAGCCTCTGCGCTCGCATTTTCATTTGAAATGCTTCGGTACTTCTGATCATAAGCCTTTAACAAATCACGGCATTCCACAAGATCACGCTGGGAGAAAGTTATGGATGTGTTCATGTGTCGGCAAGAAAATACTCCATATTTTGGATTACGCTTCGCTTTTCTCGCTTGACCTTGAGCTTTCTTTGGAGATGGCATGTTGACTGTGCTCTGCAGATCCTGTGCTGCAGATGCTGCAGATCCAGTTTAGCAATTAGCAAGGCATTTGCGATGAAACAGAGCAAAGCCGAATGAATAGATTCAATCATGTACTTACACTCCATTTTCGTTAGAGGGTAGAATGGGCTTCTTATCTACATCGCTTACACTAGCCCATTTAAACTACCGTATGAGGTAGATAAGCACCACCTGCTGCGTGCACTCTCCATCATTCGATGCATGCAAAAACGGTTCTCATTTTCAGCCCCACGGAACAAATCGAAGACAACATCGATCAAGATCGATCCACCTGCCATCGTTCACAGCCCGGAATCTTTGATTGACACCTTGGATTTTGGCTTCGGATCTTCTTGGCTTGTGCTAACGCACGAAAGGATCTTGGAAGAAGGGCTCATAAATTTAATTGCAACTGAAGTCAAACCCATTTCCAATTTCCAAAAGCCAACAAAAGATATGCTGTTCCGCACTCTCGCCATCGCTGCTGCACTTTGTGCCTCTTCCGTGAACGGATTCGCCTCCACTCGTTCGCCCGTGGCCGCCCGATCTAATACTGCCCTCAACATTATGACCGCAGCCGAACTCGATGCAATCATCGACGAGGCCGAGTCCTGCGCAAATGGCGAATGCGCTCTTGACGAAGTCGACAACCTTGTCAACAACCTGTTGGAGCAGCAGAAAATGCTGAACAAGAGAATTGGCGAGATCGATGAGCTCGTGAAGGAACTGGAACACCTAAACGGCAGAGATAACCGTCCTACCGATGAAGTCAGGGATACTGTCAAGGCTATCTTTAGAATTTTTGCCCTTGGCGTAAGTAATCTTCTTTTCCATTGTCTGCCGCTTGGTTAGCTGTTCCAAATCACTCAACAATGTTCATGTAACAATGAACCTTCATGTTGTGCAGGATAAGGCAAGTGGCAACAACTATCCCTCACTCTCCCGTGCCACTGGATACAGTGGCGAGGTTGCTGGAGGCGGAAAGACCGCATACGATGTGTTGCCCCCAAGGAAAATCAAGAAGTAAGGATTTTCTAGGTGAAGATGTCAATGTAGTATTTGTAGATGGATGTCGCGGTCAGCAAAGAAAATCAGATCAGCATCACACCAACTCCCACGAGCTTCAGTGTATACTAGGATCCAGACAGCTCAGCATCTCCCTTCTCAACTGACAGATATTTTTGTCATTGTAGTCTCAGTTTCATCATGTTGCTGCTGCTAGTGCACAAAGTTTTGCAAGATAGAATAAAATATAACCAGCAAGTCACAGCAATCAAACAATGCGAAGTAATCCTTGGTAGATTTTCTTTCCATCAACTTGTATTCATATATATGGTTCTTAGCCAATCCTTCCCCAAAACTCTCTGCTGCTCCCATTGGACTCTCTAGAAGATACTCATAAATACAGATTTATAATTTTTCAGGTTAGCCACAAGAATGAAAAGACAGATATTCATATTTAAAAGTTTCACAAGCGGAGAGACATTGCATTACTTTTATAACTGAAACTAATCGAGACCCGGAAGCTAGTACTCAGTGCACACATCTGTATTATTGATTATGCTATCAGTCTCTATGATATAGCTTGTTGCGAGTCAATCAGATAGGCATATATCACCCGTAAAATTGGAAGCAAAAGGAGGAGGGCAACGAACGGATTAAGCCAAGGGACCAGAGTCTATGAAATCCAAATATCAAGGTCGGTTGCATGTCCCATATCCCCCGCAAAAACGCAAATTCTAAGGAGATCCCTTCCAAGGCTTTGGTGGAAGAGCGTCATATGCAGTGGTCGGCCCATCGCCAATATCCCCACTGAATGAAATGGCATATTTTCCACTATCAGTTGAGAACACACGCAGCATATCCTTCACAATTGTCCTCACATCCTCTTTCTTACGGTCCTTTTGTTCATTGGCATGCTGCAAATGAGCAACGACGTTCATGATGTGTTCGAGACGCGTGCTCAAAACTTTTTGCTGGTCCTTGAGCTCGGCAATAAGAATGTCGACATCATCGACTGCGCATTCGGATTCAACACATGCGTGGGCTTTGTCGAGGACAGCGCTGATTTCCTCTTCGGTCATGATGAGGTTGCGAGCAACGCTGGATTGCTGTGAAAGGATAGATCAAGTTAGATGGTGCATGTTAGCATAATGTCATGTGCTGTTTTGAGTGATCTCAATCCCATCGAATCAAACCATTTTTGGATGATGTCGCAGAACATGAAACTTACCGTGCGCATAGGAACATGAGGCATCATGAAAGCATTCGATCCTACGACGAGGGCGGAAAGGAGAGCAAGTCGATACATCATTTTGTTTGTCGTTGGAGTTCTGGTAGTTTAAGATTGGTGTTGTTGTTTGTCTATCGGATGTTCCGAATTCAGAATTATGAGCAATGAAAGATCTCAAAGCCGTTCAAAAGATCTTGTGTCTTCGAAATCTTTTCATTTGTCGTGCGGTGTCATGAATCCATCAATCCCGGCCGGCAAGCAGCTGCTATGGTAGATGTGATGTATGGGTTGATCTTGATGGAGGAGGTGATGGGTGCCGGACAATTTTGGCGTTCTCATCAACGGTATCTAAATGACATAAAGAATGGTTGATGGAGAGCGAAAGAGCGATCACGGCTTTGCCCGCCACAATGCCCGTAGCAAACATCAACTGCACCTACCCACCAACCTCAGCATCTATTCAACGTTTGATGTCTTCCGCTAGATGGCCAAACGTTGCTCAAGCGGTGGCATTTCTCTCCTCATTTCTTCTGCTTGTACCTACTGATTCACTGCTTCTTTCTCCGATGAGTTCCGGCGAAAACATGAGATCGTCAGTCACTCGCATTGCCATAAGTCAGCTCAGATCTACCAGTAACAAAGCCGACAATTTGATCGATGTTGCCAAATGTGCAGGGTGGGCGAAACAGTCTGGATCAGTCATGCTCTTCCTCCCAGAATGTCTTGGCTTCATGGGTGACAATGCCACACATACACTGGAGCAGGCAGATACTGAGATCAGTTTGGATAACAAAGACATCGATCAGAATCCACTTCATAAGCTACTTTCAGATGCAATTATTTCTCCCGATGCCAATTTAAAGATCGAAGGCAATCAAAATACAACTTCAATTGTACAAGCATTGCAATTCATAGCTCGAGAGAGCAACCTTTGGATATCTGGTGGTGGAGTTCACACTCGTGTACCAACATCGAAATCACCATCAGATCAAAAGATATACAATACTCATGTAATCATTGACAACAATGGGCTACTGAAAGCCTACTATCACAAAATCCATCTCTTTGATGTCTCAATACCTGGTAAAGTTAACCTACAAGAAAGCAAAACAACTGAGCCAGGAACAAAGTTGGTACTGTGCGATTCTCCAATAGGAAAACTCGGACTGTCAATTTGTTATGACATGAGATTTAGTGAAATGTATGTTGATCTAGTAAATGAAGGTGCTCAGGTATTACTTGCTCCTTCGGCATTTACTGTCCCCACTGGTAAGGCACATTGGCATGCGTTGTTGAGAGGTGAGTTGTGGGGGCTACGAAGTCCATGTAATACCTGCTGCTATTATTTTTTGAACTGCATCTCATCATTCCCAACAGCCAGAGCAATAGAAAGCCAATGCTATATGATAGCGGCAGCTCAGGTCGGCAAACACAATGAAAAGCGGCAGAGTTATGGTCACTCGCTAGTCTATGATCCATGGGGTGAATTACTTGCGGATGCTGGAGGCTTTGATGGAGTTGGCATGACAGGAATCCAAGCAACATCATCTGACGACTCTCCAGTTGTAACTCCGAGCATAGTGACATGTGAAATCGACCTCAACAAAATTGCATCTGTTAGAGAGAGCATGCCAATGCAGCAACACAGAGCAAACTCAAAGTATAGTCTGACTTAAGTAGTTGATTAGAAACTATTGTTTACCTCGTTATCTATTGACAATGTTGCGAACAATTTTTCTCGACATGTAATCTGTCATGTGACAATGGACCATTGCATCACCGTTTTCTGAAACAGAGTGCACCCATCCTTCACCATTTTTCAATCTGAACCATACCACACCATCGCCTGCGGCCATTACCTTTTCAATGACAAGGAATTGTTCGTCGGCGCGTATAACTTTTGTAGTGCGCCCGGCATCGAATGACGGACCAAAGCGGATGTGAACGTTTTGAATTGCACTGCATCTCCAACCGTCTCGATTGCGCTCAACTAACGGAGGCGCAGCGCACTCCTCGAGGAACAATTCGTCAGCATTATGAACCATGACCCATTCTCCAGGAGAAGTCAATGACTGAAGAGAAGTATATTGAGAGATCATATTCTGATTCGTCGTATCTGAGTTCAAGCCGTGGTTCTTGCGATATAGCTTGGCAAAACATTCCACCTTCGGTCGATCATTAGGACCGCTCTCTTTACGAAACACAGTGAGAACTTCAGATGCTCGAAGAAACTCGCCACATTCGAAACGAAAAGAGTGTCCGCAATCAGACGTAATGTAAGGGGCGTGTGCCGAGGGGCCATGTCGCACATCTAATCCATACTTTGACTGAATTCTAAACCAGAAAGAACCATATCGAACTTCTGGTGAGTCAACTTCCACTGCACATATTGTTCCCGCAAGACGTAATGGAATCCAGCCTTGACCATGGAATAACCGAACGAAGCATCTCTCATCATCAGATACTGCACTATCAGAATGTTCAACAGGAACGACCATGCCGCATGCAATCACAGGAACTGTAAATTGCTGTGACGAGTTACTTGCCGAGTTGACAGATTGCACCTGCTGCTGCGTAAGATGCTTGTTTGATGCAATTTCAGTATTAGCACTCGACGATATTGTGTTCTTGATTTTCGTTGGCGTTACTCTACTCCACACGGAATCGAAAAACGAGCTACTCACAGCAGATGCTACCTCAGAATCTAGACTTGAAGATGAAGGCTTAATCTTGATCGCTTTCTCTGCTATTGTGGGATATTTTGGAGGCGTGACGTTGGAATGTTGGCCATTCATTCGTTGAACAAATTCTGCAGGAGGCAAAACGACCTTCACTCCATTTGGATTGATTATCCTGAGCCAACATGTTGGGCGTTCTTGCCGTTTCAGGCTTTTTGACACTTGATGCATTCTATCTGGCGGAGTATGGCGATTCGAGGCTCGTAAATGTCTTGGAACAGTTGCATCACCTAGCTCTTCAAATGCAATGACCTCATGGGGATCTACCCCCACCGAGCCGCCTCTAAAGTTTTCATACTGAGCCACAAGGTCGTGATGATGTGGTACAATGACCCATCCACTGCCATCTGCCAGTTTGATAAGGCCCTGACCATTGGTGTATAAGCTTGCAGCATCGGTGCTCTCCATCCTATTGGAAGCTTCAAAAAACTGTCCTCTTGCTAGAAATCTAATGCGCTGTCCTTTTCTATGAGCTCCCGAAGAGGTGGGTGAACTATCAGCAGATGAAGATCCAATCATGGCATTTGTGCGGGCAAAAGGTGATATGCCAGCAGGAGATTGATTTCGTAACTTGTTTTGTTCAGTTGGAGTGTTCATCAAATCCGACACTTGAAAGTGCGGAGCATCGAGAATTTTCAGTCCTAATGGAGCCAGCACACGCATCAGATAAAATGTCTCAATCGAAGGTCCAAATTTTTGATCAATCATCGAGTCAGCACCCGTCGAAGCGACAGTGCCAGATCCATATCCAGTTGCAGACGATTCGGTGTCAAATGAATCTCCAGGATTCCGAATATCATGCAGCATTGCAGGTACATTCCGTGCTTCTCGACGACGTCTCCTAGTTCGTTTTCGTTGAGTATTCACAGTCGTAGGAGTTTGTGACACGGTCAGACTAGCCGCAGATGTTTCACTGAAGGTTTGATTAAGACTCTGTTCCTCAGTTACATCTTGCATCAGATACGATACACGCAGCCTCTTTGAATCTCCATCTACAGCATCAACTCTTCTATCTACAACCCAGCCTCTTCGTCGTCCTAATCGTAGAAATTTGACTTCACCTGCATCTGCGTCGTCGACAAGAATATCTGCATCATTCTCCTGCGTATTTGATAATGGCACCGAGACACGAAATGTGACATCGTGAATTGTACCCGGAATCAATGCACATTTCATCGATGGTGCATTGAAATCAGGTCCTGACAGTACTCTCACAGGTGAAGATGCACGCACGCGATAGACAAACGAACCATGCTCATAGGAGGGTCCCATACTGCCAGGTTTGGTTTGCCCCATTGACTCTGCAATTACTTGACCGAATTGATTATCTAGCAACAGATATCCGTGATGACGTATTGTACTGTTCTTCCAAGAGGAAGGTACGGAGGGATCAGTGGCTATGCACTCCTTGTCATCCGAGTTGTAGCCTCCAGTCATTATTGAATCCACACGAATTGCTCTGATAAATTTGTTCTCAGCACCATCTACCTGCAAATTATTGAGCTTGTTGTCAACATTACCTGCCGCTTCTAGCTCCGAGAGAGATATTGTAATTTCAGGGGAGGAAGTGGCCACTATTTCACCGTAACCTAAATAGACACACGTTTCGGTCGACTTGGAATCACTTGGTGGTGGATATGTGGCAGCAGCTCCAGGAAGGTCAACCAGCAGTGAGACAACTCCTGGATAGATTACTCGATAATATCTCAACTCCATTTGCTTTGCAGCAGTCTTTAATATATCATTCTTCCACCCATGTCTTGCCCTCTCTGGACTTGAACTGAATTGTTGCTTTTGAAAGGTCAATTTTGGTTGTATACTTCTCGATGCTTGTATATTGTTCTGACTATTAAGTGAACCCTTGATAGGATCTTCATTTGTATCATTTTCATCTTCTTCATTCAACCTATTGAATGCTGCTTTAGAACCGCTGTTGAATCGTTTCACTCGATCACTGACCTTGCCTTTCATGGCATGGGCCACTTCTCCCTCATCATCGACGGGACTTAATCTCAATTGACTGAATCTACTTCCGATTGAAACAGTGGTTGCATCTGTGGTGGCGGTGCTGGAGACAGTTGTGGCATCGGTGGCTCTACTTCCTGCACATATACTTTTGTGTGATATTTTCTCTAAGGAAGATGAGAGTGATTTCTTTGGTGTTGTTTTTGTCAAGTTGTCCGGTGTGCTGTCATCTGGTGTGCAGCATTCAATGGGCGACAGAGAAGTATTCAATGAAGCAGGAGTGATTTGAGGGGGAGACGTAGGTGAGGCAACATTATGACTTTGTTCCTCCGATCTCCTTGGTGAAGAATTTTCTGCATTGTTGTTGGCACGTGCTCGAGCTGCAGCTTGCAATAATCTCCTTTGTCGCGGACTGAGACCGTGTCTTTTGTACAATGAAGAAGATGCAGTGGAGGATGGTC
Source organism: Cyclotella atomus (assembly GCA_036939935.1). Classification (NCBI taxonomy): domain Eukaryota; phylum Bacillariophyta; class Thalassiosirophyceae; order Thalassiosirales; family Thalassiosiraceae; genus Cyclotella; species Cyclotella atomus. The sequence continues at coordinate 10,803 of JALLPI010000194.1, read as the reverse complement.
TATCCGGAGATGTGGAGTTGTTGCAATGATTGTTGTTTGGCATGTTCTGAATGGATTGGGCCGGAATGTCTGAAACGTAATCTAAAATGAGATTCAATCAGAGCTCATTCCTTCGCAGCATGCTTTCTACTGAATACTACGAAGCTGCATGCACGATGATTCATCAGTCAAGCGGCAAGCTCAGGTAGGCGGAGGAGGCTAGGTATGATTGTTTCAGTTTTCAACGGAAGATTGGTTGTGGGCTTTGAAAATTCCCACACGACCCACGAAAATCCAAGGAAATCAAGGGCGCGGAAGGCGGGAAACCTGGCACCATATTCTCTTCCTCTCATAGCTCTTAACAGTACGTAGCGACCCCACAACAACATGCTCTTGCTTTCCTCCATCCGTCTCGCTCTCTCAAACTAAACTCTAGAGGCATCTCTCTAGGTCTTACCACAGGAGTTTCAGTTGGGAGGCTGAGACTCATCATCATTTGGTCGCCAGTCGCCAGTCGTTGCCCAACACGCCTTTGCTAGTGAGCAGACGTCATCACAGAGATTTCATAAAATGAAGAAAAACGTAAGCTGGTCAACCGAAACTCTCAAACGAGATCGCGAAATAGCCAAGGCAATGGACGATCCACCTGATGGCAAAATTACCAAATCTCAATCAGCCGATGCATCCAAAAAGGTCACTTCGCCCGCCGTGAACTCCCGTATCCAACAGATGATCATGGCACAGAAAGCTCAGAACGCCACGATGCGTCAATTGATGAGCTTGGGCGATGCGGGAAGTGCAAGTCCATCTGGTTTGAGGGATTTGTTCACCAAATCTGACTTTAACTCTGCTGGGATCGATTTGAAGGCCGTACCTGAACAGGTCAAGGGTGTTGCAGAAATGGATGTGCATCAACATCAGCAAAAGATATATAAGGAGGAAGTCAAGATGAAGATCGAGCCGATTAAACCCCCATCCATCACTCGCGGCCCTGCCTATATTTCAGAAAGTGAATTGGCGACACGTGTAGATGGAGGGATTCAGTATCAAGGTTCAAGAAAGAGTAATAACTCAAGTCATTTGCTTCCCGGAGCGCCTCCCCCAAATCCGTACAGCACCGCTTTTCATCACAATCCTTCCATGACATATTCGACGCCAGATCACCTTAATCCGAAACTACCACGATTTTCTTCTGATTCATCGTCCTGTGATTCACCAGTATCCTATAATTCAGTGCTTGACCACAACTCCACTCCAGCCAAGGTGCGAGAACGCAAACGACAACAACTCCAAACAATCCAAAGTCAAGAGCAAATGATGGCAGAAAACTATGATGGAGAATTCAAGATCGAACCTATGCCACTGAGCTTACAGAATCCAGTAAAGGAGTTTAATTGGGAGAATATCGTAACGGGCAATGAAGAGTATGATTTACCTCCGGTGCCCTCCTTGAGTGTTAAGCCACAGGGGTACGGAGCGACGGGGAAAACTAGTGCAGAATACAACCCAAACAATGATATAGCTGGACAACAACAGGATCATCAAGCAACGAGGTACAATCAAAAGCAAAGTGATTTTACTGGAACCGAGAGACAAGGGCTACTGGCACACAATTCACCTGCAGAAATTTCACAACGTCACCCTACTGTTTCCAATGAATCACACACGCAGCACACATTTCATTATGGAGGTCGTAACCACGGTACCGTCGGTCCACCTGCTTCTGTCAACGTGCACTCTGAATACGATTATCACAGCGCATATCACGGAGATCACGGGTTGTTCCACATACCCCATCATCCTAGGCGCAGAGGCAGAAGACACACCTTCTGGAATATATTCTGCTATCCGTTCCAATGTCTGTATGGAAATGATCAATTGGGCAGATCATTTTGTTTTGGTGCAATAGATGGAATGCTAACCGGAGCCGGGATATTGTCGGCATGTATTGGTTTAGGGCTTTTGCCACACAGAGCTAGGTTGATGGATTCTCCATTGGGAACAGAGGAATCAATGCATACGGAATGGGTTTTGATTGCGTTGACTTTAGCTGCATGCTTCTCAGATGGGATATGTATGGCTGTGGGTCACGTGTGGTCGACTCGGTTGGTTGCAGGATCGACATTTGAAGAGCGCAAAGAAGAATTGCGTAATTTCGAGACGAGCAGGTCCGATGCCAAGGCTAGATTGGTAGATTCATTATTGAGCAAAGGCATGCTAAAAATTGATGCTATGAGTTTAGCTGATACACTTGAAGGCTATCCAGATATGTTCGTTAGCGCATTGCTCGGCGAAGCATTTACTGGTCAGGGTAACAGCACTGTTTGTGGTTTGAGCGGATTAGGCAGTGGGGGAGGTGGTAATGGCATGGTTCGAGTTCCCAGTGGTGGTGCATCCATACCCTCTCAAAGACATGTTATACCACAGCACAACACAATGAATGATGCATGGGACATTCCACCACCGGCATATGGACCTAGTGAATTGCATCATGGGCTGAAGTACGAGTCTTACAGTGACGTGAGTGATTTTCAACAAGACCCAGATCTAAAGACGTACACAGAAACCATGTCAGATAGCAGGCTTGAAGGATTCCTCATGATGCTGAGCTTTGGGAGCTCCTCAGTGATTCCAATTCTGATATATTCCTTCCTTCCGTATGCGGTGGATTATGTGACCTCTACTCGCGATTCCAATAATATTATGATGCATGATCATCCACCGAAGAATACAACTGTGATCCTGCTTGCTCTTGGCTTAACTTCAATAATTATGTTTCTTCTTGGAGCCTGGAAAAGGTGAGACGTTAATGTCGAATTGTTCAATGATTCAGTTATCTGCTGGTCTTCCTAACTTTGAATTGCAGCCATTTCTATTCGTCACATTGGTGTATGTTTGGTATGGAGACCGTCGGCATTCTTTTACTCTGCATTGCAAGCGCATATTCTGTAGGGATTGGATGTGGACTTATTATCAATGCCCATTTTGGTAGTTGAGAGACTGACCTGTATTGCTATTGTGTGTTATTAGGAGCTAATTAAACGGGTTCTCACTTCAAGTCAGTCACCCCATAAGCTATGTAGAAATCTGATTGCGAATCTTATTTTAACCTTGACCAAATCCAAATGTAAAATCATTCGCCCAGTCATATGCATTCGTTGCTCCATGTTCATGTGGGATTTGAGGCAACATCGGTTGCGCTTGATTTTCAATATCACAAAACCCGATCGATATCAATTTGTCTGCCTTGGTTTGGTCAATTGTAGACGCCCTCCCTTCTAAAAAGTACTTGAATTGTGTCCTGGTGTATACAGACCAACTGCCCAACGTTGGATGATTGCGAGGTATATTGAAATGTCCATGCTCTTCTTTGAAAAGAACCAAATCTTCATAATGTTGATCCCAAGGAATTGTATCTGCTCTTAATCTAAATGAAAAACCAACTTCATTGAGTTTGCTAATTCTCTCTCTGGTAATCTGAGATTTCTTCTTTTTGATGAACTTGGAGTATTCGTATCGCTGCTTTCTCACCCAGCAGCTCAGCGGCTCATTACTTTTAGGTACATTAGGATGTCCGTTATCACGAATGAAGTCCAATAACATATCATATTTGGCATTCCAAGCTTCTTCATTGGAGGACCGTGTATTGTAGTTCCATGTAAACCCTAGTTCGTCAAGTTTGTCGATTCGTTCTTGCGGCATATTCTCCAGGTTAAACCGTTGATTGAGGCACCATATTCCTAACTTTGGATAATCGATAGGGACATCTGCATCACCATGTTCAAGTTTGTACTGCCTCAAATCCTCTAGCCTTTCTTCCCATTTATTGGGAGCATTTAACAAGCCCACACATTTAAGCCTTTCATATCTTGCTACTGTTAATGGAGTGGGTTGCTGTTCATCATATAATCTGTAATACTCACGCTGTCTTTGTGTCCATTGATCAAGATCGAGATCATCTGTGTTTGTGTTTGTATTGCAATGCCCATGTTGTGACTTGAATGAAACCAGATCCTCCATTTTGTCGCTCCATCTCTCTTCTATCAAGCTCTCGGCACCCATAGCCGTCAGTTCATCAAGGATGAATGCGAGAGTCGGATGGTTTAGCGGCACTATGAAAGATCCAGTTTGGTGGTAGTAATTGTTGAGCTCCATAAAGATCTCATAGAACGAAATCGAGCCGACCTCAACAGGTGTCATCTTCTTCAGTTGACGACGATTATGGTTCACAAAGACAACGATCTTCTTCAGTTGACGACGATTATGATTCACAAAGACAACGACGAGCTGGGGACAGACACTTTCAAACTCAAGAGTTCAACTGCTTCGACGCTTTGGCTTTTTGATGCTTTGTCGGCTTGGTTTGGAGTTTGGAGCGAGCAAGCAAAGCAGAAACACACCCGCCATCCCGCCCGCCGCCCGCAGACCTGTCTTCTCTCTCTTCCTCGTCACTCGACGACGTAGATGAGTAACCATGAACATGCACCGTCAATTATTTGCATTTCTCAGCGTGTTCATCGCACTCACCATCACTCCCACCAATGCGTTCAGCGCAGCTGGCATAACGGTAGGCATTGCAGAGCTACCAAAAGATTTGGCGGCCATCCAAGCATGTCGAAGAACCGCCTACGAAGGGCAAAGCAATTTATTAACCGCAGCAAAATCATTCTGCAATGCTGATCAAATCCAACGAGATGGATATGTATGCGCGATTGCAAAGGCAAGAGATGGAACTGTTATTGGCACGGCTGATCTAAATAAACGAACGGGGGTTGTGAACAATGTATACGTTTTGAAGGAGGCAAGGAAGCAGGGTATTGGACAGTTATTAATGGAGGCAGTGGAGGATGCGCTTGAAAAACCCAATACACTGAAGTTGACGGTGTACAGTTCAAATAAGCCGGCTGTGAATCTGTATCAGAAGCTTGGGTTTGTTGCTCCTGGTATTTATTCAGGTCTGATGGGCTTGTCTTCTGCCACCTCCATAAACTTTTTACTTGAAATGGAGAAGAAGCTAGCTTAAAATAAATATACAACTACTTTAGCAACACTGGTATGAAGTTGGGAAGATCAGACTCAGATCTAATGTAGAAGCTAGCCATAAGACGAAATCATTTGTACAGTTTACATCAGTACCATTTGCTAGCTATTTTGTGTCAAAGTCAAATACTACCATCTTCATCATTCATCAAATATATTGAGCCATTCATAATTTCTTGGCACAGTTCCAACACAGTTCAAGATAACTCTTTGATAAATGTTGCCCTTCTTTCCACTATTACTTTTGTCAGGAAACGCCATTTGCCTGCTACAAGTCAAACAATTGCCAGTTCTACACTCATATGCGACATTTACTCCACACTTTGCAGCCAAGAATCCATAAGATTCACCAGGTTTTGCTGCAATGCATCTTCCCTTTGAGTAATGGAAGACCGTGCTACCTTCAATGCGCCCTAGTTCTATTGTTGCTTCCTTTGCTTCCGAATTCGTTATGAGTTCCATAACTTCCTCAAAACCCTTGTCATGACAAGGAATTCCGTTAACAGACATGATTTTATCACGAATACAAATACATCTGTCAAAGATGGAATCATACTGTGATATATTTGAGAATACATCCAAGTTAAGCCTAGCAGTACTGCCATTCGGGGATATACCAACAATCACAACTCCGTCAGATACACCCATTTCTTCAAGAGTAAGTCCTAACGGAAGTGGAATTGCTATCTTATGAATAATTGTCCGAGACTCATTCCTCGGGTCATCGGTCGCCTCATTTGAACATGATGAATAAATTGTCGTTTCATGTAGGTTGTAGCGCCGCAACGATGTTGTTTTGCAATCCGATAAAGAGTTGCATCGAGTTACCAATGCATTTATGTTAACAGCTCGTGACGAAATAATAGAGAACGGAGCTACCTCAAAGGTGTATAGCAATAATAGAACCACAACAGCCACGAGCAAGCCCATCATCAAGAAGTAAGGAGAGGCGAAAAAGAAGGGGGAGAAAAGGGGGAAGCATTTGGCGCCATTTTCATTTGCCATTTTATCCTCCCCACTCCCATCCCGCCTACCTCCTACCTCCCGCCTCTCCTCTCTCCAACATCCTCTCCCTCATCATAGCTTCTGTGGACAAGAGATGAAAAGAGTCACTGCAGTACTTCTTTCACACCTTCTATTATGTGCTCGTGTCGGCGGATTCGTTCTAGTGAAGTCTTCTAGCCAGCGGCTGCGATCAGAGACGAAGACTCTCGGAACTGCTCTTGACGATGAAAACTTCATCAACACTGAGTCATCACGAGCTAGCTTTATTCGACAGATGCTTGGAATTTCTGGTGCTGCGGTTTTCGCCAAGTCATTTCCAGCGTATGCCGCACCACCATTTGCAATCATGGCAGAGGAAGTTGGTTACTTTCCTGTAACAGACGAGCGGACGGGTGAAACAGTGATGGTGCCCGCCAAAGCGAAACGTTCAAGTACCGACCAGTCCGTTGAACTTGCAAAATACCTACAATCGTCTGGAGCAAAAATGTACGGCGCATTCTGGTGCCCCCACTGTCAGAGGCAGAAGGAACTGTTTGGCAGAGAGGCATGGAAATATGTTGACTATGTAGAATGCAGCCCAAACGGCTACAGAGCAAAATATGCAACATGTATAGACCAGAAAGTAGATGGATACCCCACTTGGAAGTTTGGAAATGGAAAGACCCAAGGAGGTGAAATGGAACTGGCGGAAATCGCCAGAGTCAGTGGGTTCTTGAAAAAGAGGGCCTTTGACGCAAGTCTAGAAACCGGTGTGCCAGCTTTAGGTGGAGGTTCATGCCAATAAAAGGATTAAGCCATTCGACAAGATGATGACTGCAATAACTTTATTCAACATACAAAATAGTACATTTTGGCTTAACCAAGTCTATCTTTCTCGCCTGAAGTAAACGCAACACCGTCTCTATCTGACCCTGAACCACCAGAACGCCATTGTATATACTCTGAGATTTTCATGTCACTTGCTCCAACTAACTCCTCTTGCCCTTGCAATGTAGTTGAAACGTCTCTATTGGGATCTGCAAAGTATGCAAGTGAGATTCTTGGAACACTCACAGCTTTCTTCAAAGTGTTGCTACCAACTGATGCCGGACCAGCAACTCGATGCAGTGTTGCGCTCAGCTCGTGTCTAGTCCAATGACTCAAGATGAATCCAATGTTGACTACCACTGCGTCTTTAATGTATGGAACTGACCTCCATTTACCATCCACGAATGCTTCTAGCCCACCTACTCCATCAGTAAGTAATAATGTCAGAGTGCCATAGTCAGAGTGCTCTTTACATCGATTTCCAGTATTCTCATCTCCTGGATGGTACTTCAAAAGTCTCAATGAGTCATTGTGTTCATTGTGTAAATTTACAAAGAAATCTGGCTCGTTCATTCCTAAACCTATCGCTATGCATCTGAGCAAAACATCCTTTGTTGAACGTAGAGCACCATACCAATCTTTCAGATCTTGGATATAGTCTTGGCTGACATCGCCATCTACATTGAAATCAAGCCCATGCAACATAGCATAAATCTTGGGATCAGTAGGGTGAGATATGACGGTGGATGATTGTTTTGTATCAAGAATTTTAGAAGCTGCTCTGATAGCCCGTTTTTGTAACTGTGATGTTAACTCTGGTGCGGTTACAATGAGGAAGCCACTGCCTTTGAGTGCCGTTGTAACTTTTTGAGCCACCTCCATTGGTGGAACTCCAACTGACGTCTCAATATTCACAAGTGGGAACATTTTACTTGGATGTTGAGAAGTGATTATTGTATCTTTGCAGACTTTGAGACACAGCTGATTATGTTTAGACAAAACAATCGGACAAAGTTACACTTGCGCACCTTCATTCACAGACATTCCCACCGCAAGCGAGTATAAAGCTGCAAAAATCTTAACACCATCCTTCTTTTGCAAATCATGAAGTGCATTCAAAAAGCCCACTTTAGGTATCAACAGCTTTTCAAGTCCCCGATCCTTTTCACAACCTTCCAAACCATCATGAGATTCTGTCCTTTCATGATTCTTTGCATTATGTTCAAGTGTCATGTCTACTTCCATTTTAACCATACATGCACTCTCATTAGTTAGCCCAGGACTGAGATATGAAGGAGGAGAGACGCTCAGGACTTTACCAATGTACCCGGTTTCCTCCTTGAACTCGCGTTCCGCTGCCGCAGCTGGATCTTCATTTGGATCAATCAAACCTGCTGGAAGCTCAATGGTGTAGCCATTTACAGGAGGTCGGAATTGCTTGACACATACAATTTCATCTTTTGACGGGTCACTTAGATCATAACGCAAGATTGCAAGGATTACAACTGCATCTACTGCGTCTTCAGACTTCTTCGTGGTACGCACGGCCCTATCCCATTTGCGTAGAGTGTCACCACTGGCATCATTTGGGTCCGGGGCCACGTGATACGAGAGGGTCTCTAGACGCATCCATCTCGTGGAGCCGACAGTTTCGGTTTGGCTAAAGTCGACGCGAGGCAGATCACTGGAAGAGGACATGGAATTGAAACGTATGCCTGAACGAGGTAACAAATGAGGCGTGCGCAATCCAGTTGACAGGGTTGTTAGGATGAGGCGGCGGTTTACAACAAGCATAAATCTTGGGAGAGCGCGAAGAGGAGGAGGTGCTAAAAACCTAAACTTCCCGCCACAACCCGCAAAGAACCCGCAACCCGCAAATCGTCCGCCCCCGTCCCGTCCCGGACCCACCGCCCACCGCTCATCAACATAAGACTGTTTTTCATAACCAGTAGGGTCCGGGCCGGGACTGAGGCCCTCCCTAAAATTTTCGGACGATAAAGGTTCGATGATGATCTTTTGTTTTCTTTTGTTAACTTTCTTTATCTTTAATTAACAAAATATCATCTTTTGGTATCTTTTGTTATCTTTTGTTATCTTTTGTTCAAGCTCGCCGAAAATACTTCCTCTCTTCCGACAATTTTGAAGTTTGCTTTGCCGCGCTGCTCTCAGCTCAATCAGCTCAGCTCACCTTTTTGGCAATTCATTGATTTGCAAATCGACACATGAATTATCAAATTCATTTGAATTCATTCACCGCAAAAGTTGCTGACCAGCGCTGGTGCTGCTGCTGCTGGTGCTGGCATTGTCGGTGATCAATGGCGACGGCTACTCGATTGCTTGCTCACGGCTTGCTCGACGGCTAAAGTGAAGTTCGGATGTGCGTGAAGCGACAGTGGCTCTCGCTTGTGCGTGAAGCGATGGTGGCTCTCGCTCGTGCGTTGGCATCAATTTTTATCTTTTGTTATCTTTTGTTATCTTTTGCTATCTTTTGTTAAGAAAATACCATCTTTTGTTTTCTTTTGTTTTCTTTTGTTAAGAAATGATCTCTACCTTTCAATTTCATTATCTTCTTTTTTCACAAGTGGGGCTGCACCGGACCCTCCAGTGGAACCTAAAATGGCGCCACCCTTTGACGGACGAAAGATACCCCTCCACGTGGCAAAACACCATTTTGCAATGGTGCCCATCAATGTAATTGTAATAATGAGACGATTGGGACTGTTTTACTATTCAGCGCTGAAGATGCCATTAACAAAAACATTTTTGTGATGTTCAGTACGTAGTAAGTAGAAAAGGCATGCATTGAAGCTAGTAAGACTGAAAAGTTGGTGTCTGGCGTCCGGCGTTTAACCAACCAACACCCAATCGATCCAATCAATCCATCACCTCGATCACCGAAGCAACAACACCATCGTTCCCATCGTCGACTTCAATGCCACAGCCCATTGTAGTCAACACTAAAGGCGCTCCCTCCCCGGCAGCTCCTCATGACCCACCTCAAGTCCATAGCTGAGAGGTTGGTGGGAAAAGAATGAATCATCAATTTTGCAAAAGCATGCTTGTTGACAGACGACGTCTGTCCGGTCGTTTTTCTTTACGTCCAAAAGACAGGTTCCACTGGTTATAGTTATAGGAAAAACAGTCTTACATCACACGCACTAACTCCACACTCTCGATGTACTAAACAAGCTAGAGCAGTATCGCCACTCTAGTATAAATTTCAAACACGTGTGTTCCATGATTAGCATCACTCTACTCCGACACGCTGATCGTAGAATTTCATTTTGGCAGCTCTTTATTCTCTAGGATGGAAAAGAAGAGTGTTGCCCAGGGCGGTGCCGGACAGACGCCCATGCCTGTTCCTGAGATCTATTTCCAGAAAGAGTCACCGTGATTGAAGTAATTGTTCCTGAAGACGATTTCAAGGGCAGCAATAAGTGAGTCAGGGTCGTATGAGTGATGAGGAGTGGACTTGTGAGACTGCAAATACTCAGATATTTCCAAAAGGGCTGGCTCTGTCTTAATGTTGGTGTACATGGAGACGGCATCTGCCGTGAAGAGTCTGGCATTGGGTGGGAGCTCAATATCATCAAGCATCTTCTTCAGTTCAAAGGTGTCTTTGAAGTAGGAGGGTTGGCATTGTGCTACAGGTTGTAATTGCTCCATCACCCACTTGCCAAGGATGTGTGGGTAGCTGGTGACATCAGAACAGACTGGACGTGTAGGCCAGGAACCGTCTTCGCCCTGTTTTTTGTGGATTTTGTATATGATGTAGAATTGGCTGACGGGGCTGGGTGCTTGGGAGCGCTGGTTCATAATGCAATTAAGGGCCGCACCATCAACTTTTTTCTCATATTGACATAGGCCAAGGTTCTATCTACTTTAAGTACGTCTTATCTACTTACACTACGATCGAGTTTTGGTACAGTATTCCGACTGTATTCAAAATCGGACAATTGCAGTCGGAATACA
>JALLPI010000193.1:0-28394 GCA_036939935.1 Cyclotella atomus | reverse complement strand
AAGAGTTATGCAAGATATCATGTGCGTTGATGTTTTGATGGTGTTCGCAGAAACAGCGTTCCGGAAATGACCCTTTGTATACTCCAGCCTCTAAAAGTAAAATTCCGGGACTATTTGGAGATGCGACATGTCACATCTCCTTAATTCCGACAGAAAAATACCGGAAAAAAGCGATATCCAATAAACGGATTTCGGTGACTCCGGGACTCAAAATCCCGGAAAATGGTCCGGAACCGGAATTTCGACCGGAATTTTTCCGGAATTTCGAACCTAGCTCTGACGACTTTCAGTACTTCTGGTTGCATGCTGATGAGTTCATTCAGTCATCTTATTCGCATCTTCACTTCGGACACTACAAGGCAATAGCACATGATCGCTATCTGTCTGCTCTTGAGTCTGCCAAGCTGTCATTGGCTGTGAGTACTGGTATTGCAATGGATCGATGGGGTTCTGCTTTGACAGTTTTGTTGGAGAAGGAGTTTGGCAACATCTGCCTTGAGAAGATGCGTGCCATCTGCCTTCTTGAGGCTGACTTTAACTGGTTGAACAAGCTGATTTTTGCTAAGAGGATGATGGACCAGGCATACGACAACGGGATGGTTCCTGTCGAGCAGTTTGCCCGCCGTGGGACTCAAGCCTCTAGCGGTGTACTCACCAAGGTACTATTTTGTGACACGATTAGCGCACTACACGAGATGGCAGGCATACCTAGCGTCGATCTGGGTAATTGCTACGATGCGGTTGCACATCCCATTGCGAGTCTGGCTTTACAGGCCTTTCAGGTTCCCTTGGCTACTATCATGCTCTCTCTTTTGGTTTTGCAGACAATATGACTTTCTTCTTGCGGACTGGGTATGGCGTTAGCTCGGCTGGATATGGTGGGACGGAGTCTGATCCCACCTTTGGTCTTGGCCAAGGCAACGGGATGGCTTCTTCTGGTTTCTCAGCTGTTAGCAGTCTTATGATGGGAGCCTTCCAGCGATTGGGTCATGCGTCTTCCTTTTCCGGTGCTTGGACAGGCATTCTCTTTTGTCTTGCGGCTATCATCTACGTGGACGATACCGACCTGCTGCTACGTGCCCGCACTCGTGAGCTTACTCTTGAGGACTTCTACAATGACTGCCAGACTGCAGTTACGGATTGGGGTCAAATTGTACTTGCTTCTGGAGGTTATTTGAAGGCGGCAAAGTGATTTTGGTACATGATGGCCTGGAAATGGTCGAAAGGTGTTCCTACACTTTGGCCTCTTCGTCAGCTTCCAAAGTATGAACTTTTTGTCCCTCAGAAGTCTGGTGTACGTGCCGCAATTCCACTTTGCTGCGTGACGGATGCAGAAGGGACTCTTGGTGTCTGGTCTTGCCCGGCTGGGGATGTTGGTGTTCATATCTCTAAAAAGATGGCAGAAGGTCACCTTTGGGTTGAGCGGCTGTGCCGCAACCGCTGCCCTCCAAGCGATGCTTGGCTGGGTTTTCGCTACTCACTGATACCCAAGGTTGCAAATGGCTTTGCAGCTATCACTGTTGAGCCGGACGTGCTGGAAAAGTCCTTTCAGAAACTGTATCGCGAAGTTCTCTCTCCTCTCAAGGTCAACAAAAACATCAAGCTGTTTTACCGAATGGCTCCAAAGCGTATGATGGGTTTGGGGATGCCGAACCCCTGCATCAAGATGCTTTCTTACAACTTGCATCTTCTTCAGAATGAGTGGAATCAGGCCACGGCTGCTGGGCAGATGCTGCGCCAATCTCTCGAGGTATTTCAAATGGAGACTGGTTTTAGCTCCAACATTTTGGAAGCGGACTACTCACGCTACGAAGGGCTTGCTACTTTGGGTTGGTGGAAGCAGCTTTGGTGCCTCTGTCACTGGTATGATGTGAAATTGCAAACTCGGTTCTCGGTGGCTCATCCCACTCTTGCAGGTTGGAGACAGATCTATTATGTCTGTTATTTGTGAAACTGACATTTTTCCAAAGCCGAATGGATGGTGATCAATAGAGTTCGGAAATTCAAAGGTTTACACAGCATTGCTGATCTTCTGCTGTGTGATGGCAGGACAGTTGATCCGTGGGTTTTGACTACTGATGGCTCTGACAGCTCACGTGTCTTCTCCGTCGAGAAGCCGACTCGCTCTGATTTCACACTCTTCCGTCGGGCAGTTGAGTTCCTCACATCTCAGTCTCTGATTCTTCCAACTCCGTTGGGCCAATTTGTTTCCCATCCTCAAAGGGGAAATACATGGTTTGTGGACGACGATGCGACTTACGTCTACCAGGTTACTTCTGACTCTTTGTATGTCCGATACATGCGAGATCCATCTGCTTGCACTACTCAATTTGGCACTACCTACATTGATCCGGTCTCTTTCACTGGACAGTGCCCAAGACACACTATGGCCAGTGTGCTAGAAGCGGGCCCCGAGTCTGTCAGGCTTCACTCTTCGGCTCCTAGCTTTTCTCCTGTCCCACATCGACGCTCATTTCTTGAGAGGATTCGCTCTCTGCCGAATCAGTCTCTCTGGAGGCATTTCACCGCTGATGGCAATGGAAGCTGGATTTACGAGGGATTGTTGTCTAACAGCCTCATAATGATGAGTGATGGCTCTTATGATCCTTTAGTAGCAGAAGATGTCTGCTCTTGTACCGCAATTATTGAGTGTCAGATGTCTGGTCGCCGCGCCTCCGTCACATGGACCGAGCGGAGCGATAAGTACACAGCTGACAATTACAGGGCTGAAATTCTGGGAGGTATTGCTCTGCAGCTAATCATTTGCACGGTGTGTGAAGGAAAATATATCAGCCCGTCGATGAAGCTGAGAATCGGTTGTGATAATAATGGTGTCGTACACCATGGCAATCATCCTCGGCGTCCTTTTCCGGCGAAGCAGTCTCAGGCGGACGTTCTTCGGTACTACCATCAGCTGGTATGCTTGTGTCCTTTTCGCTGCAAGATGTTTCATGTACATGGTCGTCTGGATCGGTACTTGTCTCGGGAAGAGATGACACCTGCGGAACGTCTCAACTGTGACTGTGATGAGCTCGCTGGTACAGCGTTGCACTCTGTTGTTGAGAGCGGTGAATACATGCTCAATGAGCTGCCGAATGAGGATATTGTAGTCAGTATTTATGCTTGTAAGGTTACCGGGTCTTACGAACGAGCCATTACCCGTCATTGGGGTGATAAGTTAGGGAGAGCGAACTACTACAAGGAGGGCATCATTCCTCCGGGCATGTTTGATGGTATATATTGGGACGGCATTGAGCGGGTACTCGGCAGTAGTGCTGAAATGTTTTCTGTCTGGGCAACAAAACAAGTCTCTGGATTCAATGGGAACAATCACCTGCTCCATTACATTACTGGCACTACGGTTGATGTTTGTCTGAATTGTGGATGTCATCCTGAGCGCTCGTCACATATGATGTTCTGCTGTGATCCGGGTCGGGAAAAAGTATACAATGCTTCTGTGGATACACTAGTCGAATGGCTAGCTTCTCAACGGTCGGATGCTGCTTCACGTTGCTTCTTTCTACGTATCTCCGTGGTCGTGGCAAGGTACAAATGATGTCTCTCTGCTCATACAAATCACCATACTATGAGTTAGCTGAGACTGTGGATCATCTGGGCATTAAGAGTCTCTTAGAGGGTCGGATTCCATTTTTATTTTACTCAACCCGTCTCGCAGATATCAAATGTTGTCGACTCCGGAAGCATGCTGGTCACTGGTGCAACGGCATTATCTTGCGGCTGTTACAAATCATGCACCGTCAATGGACCTTCCGCAATGGCACGGTTCATCTCCGTGGCCCTGACGGTCTCACGCAGGCTCAACAAGACCGCCTCGCTCGTCGCTGTGAAGAGTTGCTGTGGACTGATCCTTCAACCCTGCTTGACGAGGATAAATATCTTCTGGACATTGATTTTGAAAAACTGGGCGACGGTCCATCTGCGGCACGACAAGCATGGATCTCGGAGATGGAAGCTGCCAGAGCAGCGGCCTGCTATGCTTCACGAGAGGAGCTGGAGGGTGACTTGGATGATATGTATTGCTCGATACCGGTTCAGGTTGATACGGAAGGCAGCATTAGGTTTCGTCGTCGTCGCCGGCGGTCCGGTATAATTGGACACTCTGTCTGTTCAATTTCCCGGATTGGAAGAGGTAAAAGAAAGGCTGTTGTCCGGTGCTGTTTACTTGCCTGTTAGATAGTTCTCGATTTACTAGGAAACATGTTAACATGTACATTGTTCTAAGTACGTATCACCAAAGTTAAGGGACGGCGGATCAATCACTTTTGTCTCTGGGGTACTAGGACGCAGACCTGGTATTAACTGCCACCCATTAGCATCAGCCAATGGTGCTTTAGAAGGACTGGCACAATCATTGGCTCTGGAGTTAGGTCCAAGGTGACGAGTGAACTGTTTAAGTCGGAAAGATTTGACCACATAGAGCAGCGAGAAAAGCTGCAATGCTATTGAAACCAGCCGATAGTCTACCACTGAAACGAGTAGGACAGCCAGAGGACATGGGAGAAGCAATCTATTACCTTGCAACATCGCCTTTTGTTATGGTTGTAGTCCTGGACGTTGATGGTGGACATTCAATCAGACAGTATACAAATCCCAGCAACGACCCAATGCGAAAATAGTATTGTAGATGGCATCATCTATCTATCATATCATAACCAATGCCAAGTCATCCTCATGACGAAAATATGAATGATGACATCTCAGCATGGACTCCTTTAGTAACAAATAATATCAGCGGCCTAGTTTTATGCATAGCAGATTATTTTGCATCTACTTTTTGACCAGCCTTGCGCAACTTTACATGTATGAACAAACAAAAATGACACATAAAACTAGACCTCCCATTTATCTTCCGATCCAGCATTCTTTGGAGAAAATGGCTTGGCAACTGCTACTGGTGATACGACTTGGTCTTCTGTCATTGGCAACTTATCATGCTGACATTGAAGTGGCTTTGGAACAACAACGGTCTCATTCTTTATCCTGTCGATAATTGCTTGAAACCCAGCGGATAATGTGACGATATCCTCTTTGTTGCAACACCTGAAGAGAATATCTCGCTTTGTGCCATCGAAATCCGCGTGCAAAACAAAGGTGAAGCTATCCTTAAACTGTCCTTTCTTCTGCTTCTTTGATAGAGTAAAGTGATCAGTTGTCACAGATACCGACTTGATAGCTGCAAACATGATTCCACCCTTGCCATTTCTACCAATTGTATCCACGCTATGCTCATGACTGTGACCATTGAACTTCTTCACCCACAACAAACCTTGTGGGCAGCAGTCAATCTTGTTGTATCTAATATCATCAGATTTTTTGAACCAAGCAACTTCCTTCGTTATCGTAAGGACTCGAGGCTGCCACTTTCTCTCGCGGTTGAGCTTCAACACTTCCATACCGCCATCACCAAGACGTGTGAGCAGCAGCTTCATGGCCTCACATCTTAGCTCTGCACCTCTAGGAGAGAGTACAGTTGGAAACAGAGCGCCAGATGGCTCAAAATCTTCACTCTTTTCTACAGTCTCGATTGGAAGAGGAACTGTCAACGCTGTGTAGGCGTAGAACAAGAGCTTTTCATATGCTCTAGCCTGTTCTTGTTGCAACGATTTCTTGCTGAGCGGGGACAGTACACAGCCGGAGTTTTTGCTGTCCCATTCCTTCGATTTGTTCATCTCCATCTCAGTTAGAGGAATAACATCAGTGATTTCAGTGCCTTCTTCCTCTTCCGTGCAGTCAGATTCGTCATCATAATCGGATTCATCAGCATCGTCCGAATCTGCATCATCACATGTAGAGACGGTAGGGTCATACGTCGAAATTGTGCGCTCATTTGTATTCAGAGTATGCTCATCAGGTAGTGTGTCCTCTTCGATGATTCGGGTATTGTCTTCATTGTCAGTGTCTTCGGCATCAGCCCGTGATTCTTCATTGGATTCTGTGTTCAACTTAGGATTCGACTCGCCTGCATTGGATTCATCACATGACCCAGATCCTGCTTCATCAATCGCATCTGGGTGAATTTCTACAGTGTCTTCAATGGTGCCACTTCGACTCTCCTTGAGAGCTAATTCGTCTGAGATGTCGTCGTCATTGTTCGCAGTGGCCGCACCAACTGAATTGGCAGCACCATCTTCATCGATGCCTTGCATAGTTGCCATATTGGTTGAATTAGGAGCTACTCAAAGGGCAACAAAAATCGACAATGGTGAATGAGTTGACATCAATTAAATATCAAGGAGATTGATTCTCTTGCTTACCTTTTGTTGAACAAAATGACTCCTTGCCTTTTGACGCACAATATGCGAACGAAGACGCGCCCGCCACACCACACGCCAACGGAAGTGCTAACGGGAGCAGAAGAAGCGACGGTTTGAAACCAGTCTCGGACTCTGATGCATTGTTACCAGATGAACCACTAGCGCATTTGGACTTTGCACTGTCTTGTAGAAAAGTTGTACCATTTTGTACCATCATGAATGCCCTCTTCAACAAGGATGGATTGCTCTGCGGAGTTGCCTCATCCGTGGTTTCACTCATTAAAGACCTAATCCTATTAGGGTCTGTTGCAAACTCTCCCTCTTGATTGGCACTATCAATCTGAGGATCAATGTTTTCAGTATCTTCGTTATATCCAGTGTTTCGATGAAGAGGAGAACACACTGGCTTATCACTAAGCACATCAGGGATCTCAATGATTGCTTCAGGAAAGTCATGCTCCAGGGAAGAACTGGGCCCTCTCCTTGCGAAAGATCGCTTCTTGCCATAATCTCCCCCAAAAATAACTGATGTTGTGATGTCTGATGTAACTGATGCCGTTGGAGAATTCCTTCCGGTGTCTGGTACATTGATCACCCCATGAGACCCATCCATCATGAAAAGACCCATTGGCTTCATATCGTCTTCTTCAACTTTAGGCAACTGAGTATCGGGCTCTTTCGAGCTGGCCTTTGTCTTTGGAAGCATCGACTGGCTTCCTGTTGTGGTTGATCCATCAAGTAGAGACTTCATGGGAATGCCGCTTGAATCCTTTTGTTGGTTAGCTTGACGACTATTCACCGACACACCAGCAAAAATATCATCAGTTTCTGCATTGCTCATCTTTGACAACGAGCTCTTGCGGCGGGACTTGTTTTTTGTGGAAGAATATTGCTTGGTGCATTCTATTGAATCATCGTCGAGATCTCCAAAGATACTATCATCATCAGGAGATGCAGGATCACCCTTAAAGCACTTTGTCCTTGAACTCAGAGGATCTCGGAAGGCATCAGTGTTTTTCATTTGAGGCTGCTTGGGAGTGGCAAACTCTGGTTTGCAACGTGACGACGATTCGCATCGTTCAGTAGCACGGTCAGTTCTTTCTTCCCCTGATGGGATTTCATCCAATGCCTCCCGGACAGCAGCATTGACATCATTGTTCTGTGAAGAAGCATACCTATTTTGCCACCACGATCCAAGCGATTCTCTGCCTGATGGAGTGTCTACTACCGATTTGTCTTGACCAAGCAAAGTCGAAGCATCAATCGGGGCACCAGCCCTCAATGACGCAAAAGCTGATGTGGCATCATCATTGAGCTTCAAGACCTTGGCAGAGGCCCAAGAAACAGCGCTTGCATCATTTTCTACCGAATCAAAGCCCGGGAAGGAGCCTTTCTCCTCATTCTCTTCAGAAAAGCCAAACATTGAAATGGGATCAAACTCAGTTGCTGTTCCCATTGTGCCTTCACTGCACTTTGATTCTATTCCAGGCGAAGAAACTTCGTTGTGCTCATCTCGGGGAGAAGCACAGTCTCTCGATTCCATCCTGCTAGGGCAATCAGCATGCTCAACATGAGTAAACCCTTCATATCGATCGATACCCGATGCGCCGTCCATTCCAAGCTCACTTAGCTCGCAGATTCTCGCTTCCGCTTCAGCCCTTGCTTCTTCATTAATAGCATCGTCATCACGCTCATCTGGCACATCATCTCTTTCGTTATCCCACTCAGTCTGCACCCAAAGAGACTCGTTCTCTGCCGTTGACTTCTTTGGCGATTTG
This sequence comes from Cyclotella atomus, assembly GCA_036939935.1. NCBI lineage: Eukaryota > Bacillariophyta > Thalassiosirophyceae > Thalassiosirales > Thalassiosiraceae > Cyclotella > Cyclotella atomus. The sequence continues at coordinate 20,341 of JALLPI010000193.1, read as the reverse complement.
ATGTTTTCCTGATCAACTTCCTCCCATTCGATTGCTGGACCAGCCTTGAAATCCCATCCCTTCTTTTCCTCGATTGCAGCTGGTGCTGAAAGCGAGTTGGGAGTGTCTGGTACTGCGTTGTCCCACTTGCTATCCTCAGACGAAGAGCAAGGCTGCCCAGCACCCCAAGACGTGGGAGAGAATGCATCCATTGGCCAATCAAAGTTACTTTGAAACTGATCATCGTCAAACTCACCAGAAGGCTGGCGTGCTTCTGTATCCTTGGACATTGACAGAAATTCTTCTCCCGCAAGCTTTGGCGTCGTTAGGTCAGATGGGCCAGGTTCAACTGGAACAAATGACTGCGCATCAGATACCGACATTGTGAGCTGATTCAAAGAATGCTCAGAGTGCTTGCTTGCGTCTGACCTACTTGGTACCAATGTCTTGTACCTAGAAGCAGAAGAATCTTTCACTTTAACACCGACGGCATTTTCTTTTCTTGACTTCGTGATTGAGGACTCAGATGCTGACGCGGATAAAGAAGGCTGAGCTACCGAAGCAGGTGCGGGCTTGGGTTTGACCGCATCTTGCATTTCAAATATATGCACTGGTGACATACCATCTTCATCTGGGGCGAGTTCTTCCTCTGCGTCCTCTTCTTCGGGTTCTTGGTCAACATGATACACTTGATTTTCGTGCAGGTATGCCATATGAGAGGGCGTAAGAGGACATTCTGCCTCTACCAGTTGTTCATCGTCGTAGGAAATACTGCGGTTAAAATCATCACTTTTGTACTGAGGTCGAGGTTCGAACAAGCCCCCTTCGCTGCTCAGTAAGATAGATACCCCTTCACCATTCACTTGCGGCTTGGGCTCGAATAGGAAACCATCATCACGCAAATGATGCACGTGAACATTGGTCTGATACAATCCCAGGTTCTCCTTAGACTCCTCTTCATACTCAATGTCAATCATTTGCTCATTACCCCTCGTTCCTGGAGTGGCTTGCTGCTGCCATTTACGATACTGCTTAGCCTTTGCCGCAATCTTGGCTTGCTCCTGCCACGTCTTCTTCATCTGTGGCTGCCGAGATTCCGTAACATTATCCTTGGCAATGAGAGTAAATCCCGAAGCTTCTGTCGCGGCAGACTCGATACTCAACCTCTGAGCACTGAACACACTCATCCTGTGTTTTATTTCATCGCACAATCTAGAAGCATTCAACTCGTCACTGATGGTTTGCGTATCTGATCCATAGCTCAATCTCTTTCCATCATCACTCAAACGTGCATCGTCAATTGAAGACCGGGGTTGTTTTGGCTCATTGAACTCATCACTCCACGTCTCCTTACTAGGCACTTTTGCCACTTTGAATTCTTCACTCAATCGGTTCTTGGGCTCATCAAACCTTTCAACGCTCGATACTTTTGTCATCTTTGCAAACTCATCCCTCAACCGTTTCTTCGTCTCTGGCTCTGGCGCCAATGATGACAACAAACCCTTGTGTCGATCTGCGATTCGGGTACTCCTAGCACGAATCTTTACAATCATATCAGAACGCCTGGCAGAAGGAGAACTGATGGATATCTTCGACTTGGTTCCAATATTATGATTGACTACAATGGTGGCCTGCTCTACGTTCTCCCGTGTGTCATCTTTGGTAACTGCTTTCTCACCACCAGCTGCATTGTCCTCCACTGCAGGCTTTATACTATTCTTCACCGCTCTGTTACCACCCCTCTCATCAAATTGACTAGCAACTTCGTTCAAAACCTCCTTGTCCACACTGGGCTTGGGACTGGAAGAAACTTTTCGAGCCGCCGCCAACTTCTTTTTGGCATCGGCAATGGATGTGTTTCGTCGTGAGCGGGGTGTGCCTCGGGCCAATGGAGTGGATGTTGTGGGAGTTGATGGTATTTGAATGGAGAGTGTTGTTTTAGATGTGTTGACTGGCGGCAGGGTTGGTTTGTTTTGTACTGTAGTTGCAGCAGCTAACTCTGTGGGATCTTCTGAAGCTACAGGGGCAGCTTCTTTGGCTTGCATTGTCAATTCATCAGTTGCCTCTGCCGAAGCTGGTTCATTCCGAGCCTTTTCAATCTCAAGAGTTGGGGCCGATTCTTCAACTACTACATCCGCCTCTGGCATTGTCCCTACTATTTCTTCAGTTGCTGCTCGCTCAGCCTGTTCTTCACTTCCATCAACAGCATCCTGAACCTCTTCCTTCTTCAAATAATCATCGAGCCTTCCAGAATCTCGCTTCTCCTTCTTCGGAGTATTCTTTTCCAGCCCAGACAGCCCCGATACATCGGACGTCATGCTATTTTGATGTTTGATGGCGTTAAAGCGAGCCACCATTCTGGCTCGTTTGGCCCGTTCTCGTTCTGATAGGGTCGGCATGTTACTCTGTTATTTCACTTTTTGATTATTGATTTTAACCGACGGACACGAGACGTGTTATTTGCATATGATATATGATGTGCTCAACATTCACGGCGTCGGTGGCCTACTATTTTACTGCTGGTATAGCGCATAGCCCGTTTGTTCCGACATGAGTTCATCATTGATAGCGTTCAATTGCACGATCGCAAGTTGGCACGAAGGTGTGATGCACAAGAAGAAGCTGGAGCTTGTGCCTCGCTCGCTGATGAGAGGAGTGGCATCACTTTATTTGATAAAAAGAGGGATCTTTTGGATACCGGCACAATTTAAGTTGTTTAGGTTGAAGTTGAAGTACCGCTCCCACCCCGCCCGCCCTCCTGCCCCCTCCAACTCCACACCCAACCCATCACCCATCACCCATCAACAATCAACACCTACACCAAGTACCATCAGCAGCAGGCTCAATCATGTCAGACAGCGGAGACAACGACAGACACGACGCCCTCATTGTCGACGAAGGATTTGCAGTCCTCAACAACTTCAAACCACCCAAGAAAGGAGACATCGACACTGCAAACAAAGATCCCATACCGCGCTGTCCATTTGCGTCATTTGATAATGCCATCTCCATGCCATCTGATGATCAACAGGAGGCTTTTTTGAACGATTGTTCCATTGTCTTTACGGCGAGGACGAAGGAGGATTCGGGATCTTATAGCACGGGCGAAACTTTCTTTTTGCCCTGTTTGATGAAGCCTCGGTGTGCTCTTGAGGCTTTGGTGAGATTATTTGTTGATATGTAGATGGACTGATGTATGAGTTTGGTATTGATGTATAATTGATATCCCTTATGGACTTGATACACATGATGCAGGCGCACACCATCTTTCATGCTCATGTAGATGGACTGCAAGATGACACATCGAATGGTGAGAAAAAGCTTCTATATGACCCAGAAAGAAGTGGGGCAGAATGGTGGACTCTTGTATTAGATGCACCCAGTGCCGACGAGAAGGAGGGTAAGAAACAAAATGATGATGATGATGAGGAAGATGACGAGGTTGGTATGCATTTTGATGCAGATTATGGACTGGAGTCTCAAATGTCCAACTTTTTACTGCATCCTCGGGTTGCAACGATCACTTATCTGAGTGATATTGGTGTACCTACTTTGATTCTTGATAAAAGATCGCCTGCTCCATCGGATACAGAAAAGAAAAGCTTAGGTGGAGACATTAGCAAAGCGTGGCTGAGCCACCCTAGGTTTGGCAAGCATGTAGCATTCGACGGCCGTTTTCTTCATGGTGCCCCCGGTGAGTACTTTCCTGCAGTGGCTCAAAATGTTGCCGCATCCGAGCCATTGGCGAAGAAAGCCAAGGTTGAAGTGGCAACTAAAAGCACCGGTGGTAATGGATTAAGTGGAAAAAGAATTACATTCCTAGTCAACATCTGGCTAAACCATTGTCCAATTGACGCCGAGATTCTTGATGATGACGTTGTGTCAAAGTTGACAACGGTTTGGGAGGATACATCAGAGAAAAAGTTGAAAGTGGACGAATCTTACAACCCACCATTTCAATGCAATATTAAAGATGTTACAAATCCAAATGACCTAGGTGAAGCGTTGAAGTTAACAAAGGCATCTGCCAAGTCAGATGGGCCAGCCGGCGTAGAAGAAGATTTGGTTATTTGCAACAGGCACATTACAATGACTTTTGGGGCTACCATGAAGGATTTTCATGATGCATCAAATCTAGCTGCCAAAAAGGGGTCCATAGAAATCAACATGGGCGAAAGAGTTTTGTCAATGGAAGTTGGTAACGAAGCCAGTGATGACGACGATGAAGATGACGACGACGAAGACAGCTGATTTCGCTCCCATATCAACTACAAAGATAACAGTAATTGTAGCAACAAACACATCATTAACACAGCAGTAATTTATGGCTTTAGCTTATGGTCGAGGAATGGGTTTTGTCACAATCGATGTGGGTGGCGCCACAACACTCTTGTTTTTTCTTCTTGCTGCCTCTAGTAATCGCCTGCCTTCAGATGCGAGTCTTTTTCTATCCTCAGCGCTAAGATTCTTTGTTCCAATCACTTTCCCAATGTTCACTTGCCTCTTGATGGATGCGCGGCTGCCCAAAGATCCATCAAAAGATGACATGGACATGGAGTCGCCAGAGTTAGGTACATGACCCGCATTGGAATCGTTTGTAGGTGTCCGAAGGAAAGGGTTCAGTTGCGAAGGACTCATGCTTGTTTGTACTGGAGGCACCGACTTGTTCGCTGGAGGCGCAGACACCTTTTCAACTGCAGAATCAGGAGCTAGTGCAGGTACAGAAGGATTCAGTGGCGGAGGTGCTTGGTTAGAGGAGTCTTTGGGAACCGACTCATTCTGAGACTTATCCGAAAGCGACGGAATGGGTATTGTAGGTTGGAGGAGAGGCGCCTGCGAGGTAGATTGATTGGAAACTAGCAGAGTCTTTCTTTCGCTCTGAGAACCATCACTTGCAGGTCGCGCCTGTGCCGCACGAGACATCTTGGCTATTGAAGTTTTCATCGACACTTGTTTCATACTCGTGTTTTTACTGCTCTTATCATGATGAGCTTTGATAGATTGCAAGAGACCGCCGACCAACGAAATCAAGTCTTGACTGAGAGACGCACTGTGGCCGTTGTTTAAGAGAAACATAGGTGAATCGAAGTCTTCATCTTGAAAGTGAGCCACTGCCCATCTGAGAGCCTCACTGTACCCTCGATTGTTCACCATGATACATGCTCTCCGTGCAGCATTCCAACCATATCCTCGTTCATGCAATCTCTGTGTAAGCGCAGGATCTGGTTTAACAGAGCTCGGTGCACAGTTAGTGCTTTCAGACGTAGCCGATGCGGCTTGAAACTCTTCTATACTCATATCAATAACCAGGGCAGCAGTCTTCGCGTTTGTGAGCGCGGCCAGACACGATGCACCTAATTCGACAATCATCCTTATCTTCGCGGCAGACAAGGCGGAATGATCAGTTAGCTTGAATGCACAATCAACGGACCAGTTCAAGAAGACTTGACTCAAGTCACTTAGTTCTTGATTCACCCCGTCTGCACTGGAAGCCTTTCGAAGTGAGGATCTTAACGAGCGAATGTCTGTGCCAGATTCCTTGCTTAGTTCATTGAAAACAAGGGAAAGCTCGTAAAACGGGTTGGGTGTTGCAGTAGTTCTTGATTGTATGGAGTGCTCAACAAAGTCTTTCGCTTGTCTGGCCACCAACTCCGCAGCTTTGAACACCAAGAATTCAGATTGCTGCCGAGGAGATACATCAGAATCATTACCCACAAGTGAATCTACGGCTGTTTCCCTGTTCCCAATTTCTTCATATTCGAGAGAGGAGAAGAGTTCAAGAAGCGCGTGTTGCAAAGGCGAGCCGTGGGCGCCGAAGAGTCGCAATGATTGAGCACAAAGGTCTTTCTCGATCTGTGTAATGTTGGATGGAGCGCGACTAACGGAGGCAACCACGCAATGTTGAACGACATCTTCATGCTCATTGGTCCATTTTGCACCAGGGGCCGTAGCTCCGTTCGATTTTTGTCTTGCAAAGGCAGCATCACAAAGCATGGAAAAACAGATTGCAATTGCTGCCGGAATCAAGCCCAACTCCAAGACACCAACAACCATGAACTGTTTCACTCTAAGCGCCTCTAACGAATCTAGCTGTCCGATAATATTAGATAACTGCATCACCAACGCTCCTGGCATTGGTGGGAGGACATGGCTCCCCTCATCAAATGCTGTTTGGTGGAATATAGCATCGATTTGGGATATGAAGTAGGAAGCAGCATCAGCACAAGCTCGTTCAGCACCCATCTGGTCAGACCAGAATTCACATCCAATCACTAAACTCTCTGGATAATGTGATAGAAGAGACTTTGTAAAAGAGATAGGACTTCTAGAGTGTTGTTCAGAGAACAAGATTGCCAGCATTTCACTACCCATACTCATTTCATTCTTTGCAAACATTTTCGCGTCATGAAAGCGGTGCTGTCTCTCTACCTCGATTACTAACTCGGGAAATAGTGCCCCAAGAGCCTCCAAGCATTTCACGGATGCAGATTTACTTTGCATTTCATTTGCACGGATGTACGATAGAAGCACCCCTCGTGTGTGGTCCCTGCAAAACCAACCCGGACGTACACGAAGCAGCTCCCTCAGCATAATAAACAACTCTTGTTTCAGAAGCAAAGGAAGCACGACTGCGCCAATAGACCCCGTTTTCTCTGCGTGTGAGCTGAAGTATTGCTTGTCAACCTCGCTAATATCAGAGATAAAATCCAGCAGCAGGTCTCTTCTATGTCCATATTGCCCCACAGCATACTCACAGAAACCTCGGGCAACAGTTGCAAGCAGGTCAGAGCACGCAGCTGCTATGGTCGCTGATTCTTCTTGGCTATGGGAGGCCGTTTCAGAGCATACAAATGTCCGAACGGAATGCGAGATAAGCCGATGCCGACCCCATTTAGAGCACAACTGAATCATGACCAAGCGTAGCTGAAGGTTTAAGACCACGAGCTTTGTTTGCGGATTACTCAATGAAGTGGAAGGAATAGTCTCAAATATTGACCAAAGATGATCGATTACTCCGTGCACAACTATGCTCCAGTCTTCGCCTACAACTTTCATGGTGCAATTGAAGATTTGACATGCAAACGAAACCAAATCATCCTCATCCCATTTATTCGAGGCAAAAGATGCAAACATGGCGCATACAGAAAGACTTTGCTGAAGTCTAAAGATATCATTTGAACTTCTTGCATCGGCGGACTTTCTCTTCCGACTTTTTGTCTGCTTCAACTTGTCGAGACATAGTTCAAGAATTGCATCATATTGCAGTCCTCCTGATTTGGCGTCCGATTTGATGAGACCATCATTGCCGCCTGGGGCCAGACATTCTCCACCAAAGAAGAAATGAGCAATACAGTTTTCAAAAAAGCCTGTATTGCTTGAGGGCCCTGCATTATCTAGAAGGAACGATAATGCATCGGGTGTACTCATTGAGCAGAACTGCTTGATTGAGGGAAATAACTCTGTCTCGGCCCAATCGTATGCGGAGGCTGGGGGGCCAACAATAGATGCTTTCATCTTGTCTACAGTGATTCGGTTGAGTAGATCGGCAGCGTAGTACAGATATACAAGTTTGCCAACAGAGCTGCTTCCACCACACGCAGAGAGGTCGTCCACAGTAGATATTTCATAAGTGCCATCTTCGGCAAATGATACAAAGCCTAGCCTCACCAAAGCAAGTTCGCAAAATCTCTTGACCTGTTCAACGTCTTTTGTATTTCCATGTATGCCGAGGCATGTTTTCAGATACCAAAATGCTACATCCTCCTTCGAAGGTGGAAGATATGCAACATGAGCACTAAAGCTTTCACTGTCATCTCGAAAATGCTTGATGACAAAGTCTTCATCTGCCTCATTGATGGCCACTGATAGATCAGGACCATTGCCCCCAGACAGAAAAAGAAACATCTCCAGAGGATTCAAGAATTGCTTTGGCAATCCGACTTGTGACTTGGGCAGAAATAAACCATCTTTATGGTAATCATCGGCACTACACGGAAGCAGGTGCTCATAGAATGAAACATCAATGTCAAGAGGGATTAATTCCAAAAGATTCATGCGTATGTGAGTTGATGCTGGATGCCTCGCCAAGATGATTGTAAGAGTATTAATATCACCCCGAGAAGCTGCACTTGATGCAACGTCAAATAGATTGAAGAGACAAAATCCATGTAGAAAACGCGTGACCAAGCTATTGGTTTCAAATGTCCCGTCAAGCATTCCATTATCGGCTAAGTGTTGTATGAGTAGCTTAAACGTTCCAACGAGACGCAGATATTTTCGAAGCCGAGCAGCACTACTTGACAGCCATTCTGGATTGGCGGAATGGCTTCCAGATCGAAGCTCATCTAAACGCCAGAGTGCCTCTCTGTAGATCTCGGTCAAGTGCCCCATGGTCATGATATCTCCTGTAGTATCAGCCTTTAAACTCTTTTCTAAGCCCAATGCCTCACGAACTACATACTCATGATCAGAAACCAACTTCAGAGCTTCAACGTTTCTTTGTTCCTCCCACAATTGGATTTGGCATTTGTTCATAATCGCACTTCCAAAATGTTCGGCTCCACCAAAACTTCGTGCAACATCTAATGCTCTAGTCGGATCAGATTGGTGAAGTAAAACTGTGATGATTTCAGTTGGATCAGTACACTTTCGAATGCCGCAAACTGATAATTGATGAGAAGCGAACGTCATTTCAAGAAGTGAAAGTGTTCCATGGATTGTCTGATATTTCATCGGAAGGAGTATTGTTGCTGTATTTTGTCGTGACGAAGGAATGCAAAACACTTCTATTGGATCGCTCAAGTCTGAGCAATGATTGGATGTCAGAACCCATTTTTGGAGCCGAACCGCGTTGTAAGGATCGGAGTTATTTTGCATTGGTTGCACTGCTGTGTTGGTTGCGAGATAAAATGTCCCAAGCGAACCCGGATCCACCAAAGATTGATCATGATACTGGCCATTGTTAGCTGCTGCAAACAATGAAGGCGAACGCCACCATTCTATTTGTGATGCGCGGCACAAACTTGCATTTGATTGCATTACCAAAGAGACTTCGCGACCTGATAATAGAACTATCTGTGTATGATTCTTCAAAGCATCTGTGCCATTTGCCGAATCATGCATATCCAAGTCCTCTATTGAATATATACATTGAGAGCAATCCAGAACTGTAACTCCACCGTTACAATCTAAAGCTGCAAGTAGTACTCCATGGTTCATGTTGGATTCCGGAGATATACTGGGAGCGAATCGAAGTGAGGTAATTGGCACATGTGTGCTGATAATGCTCAAAGATCTTGATATGTATTGCCTTTTCGTTCTATCTTCCGATTGCGCATCTTTCAGGTCGAGCTCCGACCAATGTTCAACAGTGGAACCAGTTATGAAAACTGAAGAGTCAGCACCTAAATTGTTGATATCACATCTTTGAATACAAGTCACGCCCAAATCAAAGCCAGCTCCTCTTTGATCATTTGACTGTATAACTGCGATGCTCCAAAAGCTCAAAACCGCTCCAGAAAAGGCAGTTTCATCTAGGAACTCTTGGCCATCTTGAGAAGCTATAGAATGCTGCCCAGAAGCGACCAAAACAAATTCAGCAAGAGGACCTCCATGTATCTCATTTCTCTGCATACCAGTTCCAACTCTTGTTCGATATGCATCTACTGACAGAATGTCAGTGTGATGGATTGAAGTAGAAAATGCAGTCGTCGTAGATGCGGCAGAGAGATCAACTAGCTTTCGCGGAGGAACATTCATTTTATCAAGCCAGATCCAACTAGGAAGAGGCAGCAGCTCCATAAACCCACCCAGTCGCGATATTGCCAGCATAGCTGTTGGAGCATTGCTGATATTGAAGACCATTGGCACCAAATCAGACCCACGAAGAGATCCCAACTCATACAACCTGCTAATATTGTGCTCTTGCTGTCTATGTTCATATCCACCACTGAAACATGGATCGGGAGTCATGTTATGTAACCCTGCCTCAATTACTGAATCAGATGGCGTGGCATAAGCAACTGCCACCCAGCCAACTGTAGGCACATTCTCGAATCCAACTCGTTTATCTCTCGGTGATTTTTGCGGTTCGATTCGACGATAAAAGACGATGGAGCCATCACCCCCTAATCCCCACAAAATGATGATGCAATCTGAACCAATGGATGCCGCCCTGCAATGTCTCAAATCGTATAGAGGAAGGGGTTGATCTTTGTCTAGTTTGGTCACGAAGGACAGCAGCTCATTGTGATCGGATGTGAGACTAATTTTGGCTGCATCAATGTTCTGTTTGGTTTGCGTATTGTCCGTATCAACTTGTTGCTCCAAAGATGCAAATGATGTTTCGGGCAGAGATGGAAATTCGGCAATCTGCCCATAGCCAACTATACATAGATGAGTTTGTTTGTTGTCACCAGACATTGATTCAATATCATCCCACCCAATGCTCATTCTCACAGGTATTATAACGCAATGGCCTTCCTTTTCTCCTGAACTATTGGATGAAACCAAGGCTCGTTGCTCAGAAGCCAAATGAAATCGATGAAAAGCCCTAGCTTCGTGATTGATTGCATTGACATCTAACTTCAGTTGTTGGGGGATGTTGTCGTCAGATTCGCATTCTGCCTCATCTGCCTCGTTCTTCTCATCTAAACAACTTTTCTTGTCATCAGATCTGCCGAATAATCTGCTAAACCAACCTCCTCCAGATTTAGATTCTTTCTTAGCCTGCTGCTGCCTAACTCTATCATTCCCCATCTCTTCAACACGAGCGAGATACCCATTGGATGGAGTCCTCACTGCAAAATATTCATACCATTGATCCATGGAAGTGAGTGAAACTGGACTGACACCATTGACTGCCGATTGATCACTATCAGAGGGGGGATGGAGTGAATATGGGCTTGACTTTCCATCGTTAGAGAGAGGCAGCCCCCAGGATTTATCAATTAGGGCGTAGGCTACGCGGGCATCGTCCTCGGGGCTTGCCATGACTTGGAGATCCTGCGGGAGCAAGGGACCTACACTCTAAAGGGGAGAGCCTTTTATTGTTCTGTGCCGCTGCTGATTTGGCTTGGCCTGCTCTAGCTGGCTGTTTGCCCTGTTCCGCGAAGGAAAAGTGGAAAAGTGAAGGCGATGAAATTTAGGGCGCCCGGCGTCACGCGTGCGTCCTAAATAATCCCAACCCCACGCCCCACGCCCCACGCCCCACGCCTCGCCTGCAGCCCTTGCCCTTGCTTGCCCTGATCATTCAACCAAGCACAGCTTACTACAAACATCTACAAACTTACACAAAAGATCGACAACTACAGCTCTATTGGTGTTTTAATATCGCGTTCAGAGTCACAAAACAAGTTGAGATGTAGAGTTTGATCCCAATCACCTAAAGCGAGTACGTTGGATGCACCCTATTTGAATTACGATACAGTTGTTGAATTGGATGTCAATACTTATGTAGTTCGTCAAGTGGAAGTGTGCATGTCAACCTCGACAAGAAGATAGAGAAACAGCAACATGCAATATTCAAATGAGCATCGCAGCAAATATATGAGGTACGCTAGGCACATTTATTTCTTTGATGATCAAAACTAAATTTACTGCAGAAGTCATGTGGTAGGCACTGCGATATCCTAAACCACTTCATCTAAAGACGGTTGATGTTTACACTATCCATCATTTCATCGTTGATGCCGCACTGCGAGTACAATTATCATACCCCCCATTTTACACAAAACATAAATAATTGGCTGATATGATTGTTGCTTGTACTTTCCATCTAACTAGCAGCTATCGCAGCCCCGCCCTAATTGTTGCATTAAGCCCACGCTATTATTGAACACGCGTTCCTATAAAATAAACCAACCGTACACATAACACATAACAAAAACACCAACCCCAATCATTGTGTACAATAAACTACAACAATCTTCCCGAAGCACCCGCCCCCTGCGGCAAAGTAGGTGCCTCATACTCCCCACCACCTTTACCGCCCATCCCCCGTTCCATATTATTAGCATTATTATTCTGTGATGCCTGCTTAGCCTCCCGTCTTTGCCGTTGTCTTTCTTGTGCGCGTTTGGCTCGAAAGTAATTCCCGATACAGAGGACTGTTATGAACCCTATTAGGAATGCTACGAAGCATATTGCCTGATTTTGTTTAATGTGTTTGGCCGAGAGCAGAGGTGATGCGTAGAGATATTATAAATAAGTTAGCGTGGGTTGGCACACAAGGAGAGCAACCAATGACGGCATGGCACATGCACCGAACGTTACTCACCAGCACAACTTCAAATATTGATCTTCCTCTGGATTGGTACGTCATTGTATGCACTATCTATGAATATTGGCTCTATTAATCATTGAGCGGAATTGCTTGGTTGCTTCGGCGGCTTGTGATAGAGCTTGGGTTGTTGTTTGTTTTCCTTTTTCACTTCCGAAGTGACAAGTGACCACCCTTTAAACGGTGCCTCATCAGACCCGCCCATCAACAGGCCTCCTGCGGGGTGTTGTGCCTAATGCCCCGAAGAGGCCACATTAGTCATGGACTCCCGTTTAAAGGGGTGACAAGTGACGGCCAAAAGAGTAGAATAAAGAGGCGTTGCAGGAAGGCACCACGTAATCGGGATTTGTGGTAATGAGCACGAGAGACCTATTGTGTCCAACAAATTCAAGAACTGACACAACTGTGGACACAAAGGAAGATCCCGCCCCCGCCCTCAAATCGTCACACCTCACACCTCATCAACCATGGCGTCCGTTCTCTTCACTCAAGCCGCAAGGCGCACTGCTGTTCATGCCCTGAGATCATCATCTCGATCGACCTCTCTCTTCAGTTCTTCTCGTTTGATGAGCACGTATTACACACCTGGTGAGCACTTGATCTATTGATGTTGGATCCATGTTCGGGAATCAGCCCATCATCAAACATTTGCATCTAACAAACCACCTCCATCTATACCACCACAGCTCACGAATACTGCAAGGTAGAGGGTAAAGTAGCCACCGTGGGAATCACTGACTTTGCTCAAGCCGCCCTCGGAGACATAGTCTTTGTTGACCTACCCGAAGCGGGGGACGAGTTCGAGGCCAAAGATTCGTTCGGGTCCGTGGAGTCAGTCAAGGCAGCCTCTGATGTATACGCTCCGGTTTCTGGCAAAGTTATTGAGGCTAATGATTTATTGACGGATGATCCCGGGATGGTGAATACCAGTGCTGAGAGCGATGCTTGGTTTATTAAGATGGAGATTTCGGATGAGAGTGAATTGGAGGGGTTGATGAATGAGGCTCAATATAAGGAACATTGTGAGAAGGAGGCTCATTAAATGTTGTTCATTTGTTGCGTGTTTACATTGTATTGGATTTTATGAGGATTTGGTCTGGTGTAGTAGGGTGTTGGTCATGTGGAGACTTTTCGGTCTCTAGAGAGAGAGAGAGACAACAAACAATACTTTGTTTGGGTGTACGGGGAGAGATGCATCATGAGTCAAATGTAACAATGTTGTACTTGGACAAATTGAGGCATCCAATAGAGAGAACACTATTTAATCTCGTATTCATTGAACATGAGAATGTGTGTACCCGACTTGAACTGAAGTATTTACTATGCCAGCAACAGTTTTGACTTAATCTGTTTAAACATATGAATGTACTTCAGCTCTCTGAGTCTTGGTAATGGAGATTCATTTACCGTGGCTATGTCAAACTTACTCGGATGTGTTGCATAGAACGACAAACACTACGATAGTTTGAACGACAAACACTACGATAGTTTCTGAGCATTCCTGAACTCAGACTACATTTTTTATCTGGTGCTGCGAGCCTTCCTGATGGCCTTATCCCTCTGCGCCTTGGCCTCCTTCTCCTCGGCTCGCAACTTCTTGTGCTCCCTTGCGAGAGCTCGATCAAGCTGATGGTCGAACTCGATGGACTCTTGCTGCCTCTTCTGGGTGAGCAACCGCCACTCAGTCACCATTTTCCAGCAGCGCTTCTTGTTGCAAAGTACATTGCCTCTTGAATCCAAGAGGCGGTTCAGGGGATAAGGCAAATTCCCCCTGCCTTTGTATGGTGCATGTGCTCCTCGATTGATGCGGAGCTGGAGAAGTCAATCTGGGCCGCACGTTGATGGGAGAAGCCTCTCTAGAGGCCTCTCCCAACGTATGGCTGACGCAGTGCGGCAGGCCTGCTGCACCTATGGCAAGCAAAGATTTGGGCAGCTCAGATTCAGATGCATTATTTTCAATGGCTGGAGTTGAGCTGCAGCAGCGACGTGACGGGTCGTTTAACTGACTTATAGAGTGAAAGCAAGTAATTTTAAAATTTCAAATTTCCAACAGCACAAATAAGAGCCACAGTGCCACAAGCGCATTCATTGGAGGCGAAGGGTACTTTCAACATCACGCCATCAAAAGCACTCGAACTTGACAACACTCCGACAGCACGATGAAGCTTTCCCTTCTTCTCTCAGCATCTTTTCTTGCCACAGCGACTGCCTGGGGTAGTGAAAATGACGAAGAGCCATGGTTAACATTTGATGATGAAGGAATGGGCGTCAAATTCACAGGCGACTCTCTCAACTTCCGTGGAAGGGCAATCCGAAACGCTGCTCTCGTGGATTCCACTATTGACTCAATTCAGCATCTAAATGTCGATACCATCGCTATACGGTCTCAAGTTTCAAGGAACAAACGTGGGCATGGTCTGGCAATGATTGATAGCGATGGCATCGTTTCATCTGCTGGTCATCTTCGCTGGGACGAAGAATCACTCAAGGTTTCCTCGATGAAAGCATTGGGCGACAAAATCGACTTCAACTCGGATGTAGATTTAAACTCCCGCACACTGTCAAACGCCAAACTGAGTCCCGGAACAGTCCTCGACCGATTGGAGTTCAGAAATGGAAGAATAGAAGACACGGTCCTTCACAATGTCCAGGCTACCGGCCTCACCCTTGGTGATGTTGCCATGGATTCTTTGGCAATTAGTAAGTTCAATTCCAAGCCTTCAATCGGGACAATGCTAGTAGTTGGCGAGGACGGTGCCATTGAGGCTTCTTCTACCCTCAAGCAGGAGAACGATAGCATCCTCCGCGTCAACAGCGAGGTCGTCTTTGTCAAGCCCATCAACCTGAATGGGCAGGAGTTGCAAAACGCCAAAATGACAAGTGGCTCAATCAACGGCCAGATAGACATTTCCGCACATCTCATCAGTGCGAAGGACATTACCATTCAAGAAATTCAAGACGATAAAACGATCACATCAGATGGCCTGGCTATGCTAGACTTGAATGGAAGGCTTAAGATGAGCCCAATCAATATCAATGCCGATGGATCTCTCGGCGATATCCAAGTTAGCGGGACTATGAACTTTGCTCCAAATTCCGGCAGCATTGCAAACGCTGAAATAGTTGGAGGTTCCATCTTAGATGTCGAGAAGCTTCACACGAAGGGCCTTCATGTATCTGGCGAAGCGTTCGTCGACGGTGCCTTGACAGTCAGTGGAAGTGTCCTCGGCTCGGGCCCGTATGTGGATGTCTCTGACAGGCGCTTCAAAAGAAATATCGAACGAATTCCAAGCGCAGAAGCACTCGATAAGATTCTTCAGCTCGAAGGAGTTTCGTACGACCTTGATTTCTCCAAAATGTTGTCATTGGATCCATTTAATGGGACTGTAATTGACGCGGGCAATAGGGCAAGACAGCTAGGGTTTATTGCACAAGATGTCGAAAGGGTAATACCCGAGCTTGTTTACAATGACGAAGAGGGATGGAAAGGTCTGCATTACTCTCGTCTGGCGCCACTTCTTGTAGAGAGCTTGAAGCAGGTTACTGCCGAATTGGATGACCTCAAAATGGTGGTGTCGCATCTAGTACAAGAGTTCAACAAAACTATCTACTAGGGCTGAAGGAATTCCTCTGGATGAGGGTCGACTTATCCAAGAAGAATGAAGATGTATCCAAGATTGTTGAAGCTGATTAGATGGCGCAAACTTCATATTTGTGGCTGGATATGCTATCTACTTAAATTACTATTGCTTACGATATTTTGTGTGTTGAAGGTCACCGGCCACGCATTGATTCTAATGCTTTTGTTTTCATTTGACTCCCAATGACACAGGAGGATGAATTGTTGATGGAATTCCTTTTTCTTTTGAAGCACAAGAAGAGTTGGTTCAAAATCAAAGATGTAGAGTACAACAAGTTTGCTGGAGAGAATTGTTGCGGCCATTTAGATCACTCAAGTCTGTGAAAAATCGTGCAAGGCACCTACAAGGAATAACACTGGCCAAGTTCCAGTGTGTCAATGATCCAAACATAATTCATGAAGGGATCTTTGGAGAAATTGCTACATGTTGTCGCACAACTAACAGACGCTACAAACGCTCCCACGCACTCGGAGGAAACATCTACCTCTAGTCGCTATTAGATAAAAGCACTGAAGTGAATACTCAATGAAGTAGGATGAATATAATCTTAGTAGCATTGGATGAGCGTTGGATAATGTCCATTCATTATTAAGTATTGTAGGTTATGCCTTGGCCGCAGCGACTATCTTCAGCGTGTGCACGCAATTATACCATCTCCCACCTCGTTTGTCATAAAGCTTCAAATTTGGGACATCCAGAGTACCCTCCCTCAAGGGTACAAAACGCAGTTCTGCTTCAATTGAGTGTTGACCCTTCACCTCTCCCAACAGCAATGCCGCGTCTACAGCCAGCAACTCGTGATCGCGATGATGCCTGGTTGTGCCATCATCATCACCACTCAATCCCCAGACACCAAAAGTGTATCCATTGACTTCTGATACAACTGCAGTGCTAAACAGCTGATTCTCTTTCGGTGACGAAACATCACCTTGTTGATGAAGCTCATTTGTTAAATTACGACGCATGGTCCCAGTATGCTCCATACCTCTTTGTTTGGTTCGTCCACGCCTACCTTCCACGGGTCTTTCCCACTGCAATTCATTCTTCCTGCCCTCACCATCTTTTGCCATGAGAAGCATCAAGTCTCGCGGTTCCATACTTAGATTCAGTACACGCAGAGATATGATAAGAGGGGCACCTACCCTACAGACTGTGTTAAGTCCACCACGGAGAGACATGTCGACTTTAAATGCATCACTGTTTTCTACCGCAACTCTTGATGTGGTCCACCTGACATCTGTCGATACCATTATCCTTTCCCCATCATCAGTATCAGTCGTTTTGTCTTTGGGTTCTGCATGCTGTGATATCATGTCATTAGAACCAACCATGGCATTTACAGACACTGGACTCAAAAATGCTCGACTTCTAACATCTTCACCTGCATCAATCTGAATTACTGTTGCAAATGCCTCATATAGTCCGAGCAGAAGTGGTAAATCTGGAGCAGTACCCGGACAGAATCCCCATCGTACACGCCTCGACATATCAATAACACTCAATTCTCCACCTTGAATCGATTTTCCCTGACATGATTGGTTTGATAGATTTGTTGATGGATCATCTTGCTCTTCCCACAGCCGACTTTGACCGGGATGGAATGCTATTCCTGTTACAGTGACGTTTTCTCTGTGCCATTCACTAGAGTGTTCAACAGTAATTTCTACAAGTGTGGAACCACTTGCGGCACGGGCTCCACATACCTCACGAACGGTAAGTTTCAGCGGCGGGATGAGAGTGACTTGTATTTGTTGGGGTGGTGTTCGTATAATCTTAGTGCCATAATGCATCTCAATCGGATTTTTGGTTGCTAGATATGTTGTCGAAGAGGCTGCACATTCTAGTTTCAATGCACGGAGAGTGGCAGTGTCTGGTGACAGTGCTCCTCCACCTAATTCCAGTCCAAGCAATCCTGCTGCTAATGCTGAATCTCCAGACAGTTTCATAAGTGCATGTGCAGGAGTAGCTCCACTGCTCAAAGGTTCACCATATTTGTCTCTTTGATTCAAAACAGCACGCACTTCCAGCTCTCCCTCTTCCAACATTTCAACAGATCCTTCCTTTCGTACCCCATTTCCCCGCACTGCAACTTCTACATCAAACATCAAAGCAGAAATCGCACCATGGCATCGTTCAATTTGTGATGCTAAAATGGTAAGACGTTCTACTGCCCAAACGTTACTCTTTTCAGACACTGCACATTCAAATGAAAACGCCGTGTCCACAGTCGATGAAGATGAACTTCCAACTTCATCTCCAATTGTAGAGAGTTCATCTGCCCCTACATCTTGCTCATCAGCTTCACCACCACCTTTCGCAGAGCTGGCTACAGCATTTTGAGAATCAACAGGGGCAGGGGAGATAAATTTCAACAAAGAATTGACACCCACGCCATTATCTGCAGTATCAAACTCCAGCCGGGTTCTGATGTGAACACGTGCTCTTCCCGAAGAATCACGATAATATGCTGTTGTTTTGTAGGGCGCGCTGTGTGAGGATGCGCACGGGCTGACTATGGAGAGGGTAGCGGAGGAGAAGGCAGACGCGATTTGAGTGGAGGATAGCTTGGATGAGAAGGATTGGGAGGCCGTCATGGTAGGTGGATGGAGGATGGAGGCAAGTGCGGGAGGCGGTGCTCGGTGCTTGGTGCATCAGCTAACTTTTTCAATGATTCCCGGAAATTCTGAAATTGAAAATAGTAGCAAATGAGCAAAAAATAGCATTTGATATCTAGTATCTAGCAAATGATAGAGCAAGAACCATCTAGCAATCACAGCAACACCACCGGCCATATCACAGGCAGCCTCCAACTCTAACATATTTGTAGAAACCAGCAGCACAAGCATCGCCAAATAAACAGCAACCGCCTGCCACCGTTGGTGTAGTTGCTCTGTGTTGCAGTTGTATGTTCCATGTTCTGTCTGAAATAGCAAATGATAGCATTTGATAGCAAAAATAGGAAACAAAACACTTTCCAGGAAAACTGAGAATTCTAACTAGGGAGGGTTGGGCCCCTCAAAAATGTTGAGGTTGGTGGCAATTTTTGGTTCGTTGCAGTGACATGGACGGAGGAGGTAGGCACAGGCTCTAGGGGCTAGGGGTGAGTGTGGGTGGGTAGATAGAGGCTATAAAGATAATGAGTAAGCAGTCCTGCCTGTCAACTGCTTTCACTTTTCATACTCAGCTCCCAAACCTTCCAAGGCCAGATGAGTATCCCAAAAACAAAATAACAGTTTTCACAACAACAACATCAATATCAATAACAATAATATGTATCTAGGTTCAAAATTCCGGAGAAATTCCTTCTGGTCGCGGGCACGGAATCTAGCCGGAACCGGAATTTTGACCAAAACTTCGATTTCGTTCCGGTCATTTCCGGATAAATCCCGGAAAATGGCCCGGAACCGGAATTTTGACCGGAATTTTTCCGGAATTTTGAACCTAGATATATATTATATTGACTTTGTCTTGCCCGGAAGGTATTCAATGATGCTTTCTGGATGCTGATGCAGAGGTTACTATGGTGGCATAAAAAATATACCAGGAGCAGGAGGCAGGAGGAGCATTGGCTCTGTTTATGCTTATGCTTCACACTTATAAGTAGCTGTGTTACACACACTTGCCAACACTAACACAAGCATCCTAAGTTTCTCTTATTTGAGGGATCAATTATTTGGATCAGACGTACACAACATCCTGGAAGAACATCATGTCTCTTCCGTTCTTTGGCTTCCTCTTCAATTCCACCCTACATTAGGGACTATGATGCCGATACAGCATCAGCCCCACTAACTATCGGTAGTGGGACTGAGGCTATCCGATACACCCAGTCCCACTACCGACAGTTAGTGGGACTGGAGCTGTATTGAATACATAGCCCATAATGTAGGGTGATTCATCTCTGCAATTTCTTATTTTATTTCAAAAAATCTTAACCATGATCTATCTACCTACTTTAGTTAATACTACTTACATACAAGCAAACTTCACATTGTCTGCAACTTCATAGAGTAAAACCAGCACAGTGGTTTGGGTCTTTATGTCACAAAGAATTATATTAATTCCTATGTGTAACACGTATGTAGAAATTCTGGTATTGACTCCGTCAGCCCTCTATTGATCATTGATCATTTCTAGAAATATTACCTTAAAAACAACACGCATCCACAAACAACCAAGGTCATGTAAATTAACACAAGTAACCACTAATAGAATTATCCTTTTCACCCAGTCCATCGCAACGATGCTTGGACATTGACCATGTTCATGTTCCCCGGCCTCTACTCTTTTGTCGTGGCTCTGAATTGGACCAAGAGCGGCTACAATTACTCAAGCTAGGTTGCAAATTCTGGCGGAATTCCGACCGGAATTAGTGAATTCCGCTCGGTTTAGGTGATTTTGCCCCCGGAACTACGGAATTTGCAATATGTATGTTCCCGAT
>JALLPI010000192.1:0-28928 GCA_036939935.1 Cyclotella atomus | reverse complement strand
CTGCCTCTTGCCTCGTCAAGAAAGTTAAAATCGAAGGCACTACTAATCAACCTTTGAATATTGTTGAGGTGAAGGTGTTTTCTAATGGCGCAGATGTAGCTCCTCAAGGAATAACATCTCAATCTACCACTTACCTAAACAATAACAGCAAATACGGTGCAGGCCAGGCGATTGATAACAACCCAGCTGACTTCTCTCACACCGCTGTTTCAAACTCTCCTGCCTGGTGGGAAGTCAGTTTGTCAAGTGCTGTATCTGTTGAGAGTATCGAAATTGACAACAGAAAGTGTAACAGCAATAGTGTGTGCCTATGCCGCATGTCTAATGCCAACCTCAACCTTTATGATGATAGCGGTACAATAGTGCATTCCAAGAACCTTGATGATACATGCGGCGTTGAAGTTATTACTGAGGCTGTTACATGCTGAAAATTTTGCCGGCGAGCAGATAGAGAGCACCTATGAGGGTACCAAGACCTTCCACACCAGGATTGGGGGTTCATATGGGGTTTGTTTGTTGAAGTGAAAGAAAATATTTCATGATTATATTATTGTGACGAGAAACGAAGACTTCAGACTTGTGCATATTTCCATTGCTACACGTGGGTTCACAGAATACACCCAGTCACCATGCTGTCGTACATTAATTCGATAGGATAGTTTTACAACTCGAAAGAGTCAATTTTATTCGCAACGGCCCATCCATAATAGATTGGGNAATTCGATAGGATGGTGTTACAACTCGAAAGAGTCAATTTTATTCGCAACGGCCCATCCATAATAGATTGGGAAGCTATGATGGGAAGGGTAAGTACACAAAGTTAATCCTTGATGAAGCACATGCGTATAGTTTCCATTGGTATTGCACTCACTTGCTCTTTACTGAGAGAACATAGGCTTTGGTGTTGTAATCAAGGTTAAGCACATCATGTGGTCAGTATTGGATATTGTATTATGATGTACTCACGATGAATTGACAATCCGGCAATCAAGGAAGCAACACAAGCCGGATTCGAAGCTGAACTGTAATAATCACTCGGTGGAGGTCCATCGGTAGGGTTCAGTATCATATCAAAGCCAAAGTAACCTGACCGAGGCTTGACGAACAACGTGGAGAACATTTCGCTGCACGAGTGCTCCGATTCTATTCCTCGCTCAAATGCTTGATTCCAAAATGCAATTCGAGTATTATTGGATTGATGGCCCTCGATCTCATTCATTGTTGCAGTTAGTGAAAACATCTCGGACAGAGTGGGCACTGACGCCACAGACTTGTCCACCTGATACGACTGTCTTTCTTGTTCATTCAATCGATGCAGCCAACCCACCTCGCCTATATCTTGTATATCGCTCACTATTGAATTGACAACGTCGAGGAGTTGCGATTCTTCTCGCATCCCGCCCACGCCAGGAGCAAAATCTACAACGATGATTCTCTCCCATAGTCCGAGTCTCTCAGTGACATTTTTAGAGGAACTGGATGATACCGCGCTGGTATTGTTTGCATATGGAACCGACCAACCGATGGATGAGACCTCGTCTAAAGTACCAGATTGAATTTTCATGATATCAACCAATGGCATTGCTATTACATGTTGTTGTCCTTCGTAGCTGGCAATGCCCCGTTGTGCATCGGATGGATTCAAAGTTACTATCCCACACGTTTCATTGTGGGCACTCTTTACAAGAAGTGATTCTTCGTACTCTTTGTTGAATGCAGCTATGAGTTGTTTGTAATTATCTGTCCTGTGGCTATTCTGTCCGATTTCATCCATGGCACATATTAAAAATGGGCAAGATATTGCTTCATCCTCAGAATCAGCTGTTTGTACGAGACTTCCAATGCTTGTTCTATGCATTGATTTGGCTATCTTCCATGCATGTTGCACTAGATTGTTCCATATGATGTCTACTGTGATTTCTGTGGAGGAAGCAGCTGCTGCATTTCGTTCTGAGTTGCCAGCACTGTTTTCATTCCAATCAAGTGATCTTCGTCTAACATTAAAGTGCTGCCTGGAATGCAGTTTACCCGTAGCAGAAAGCTGCAATACAGTTTGAAGGGACGCAGTGTCGTCGTGCGCAATCTTGTCAAGTTCGTTGTCGAGATCGGTTCTCAAAAGTCGCTGAACATCTGCCAGAGAAAGTATATCGTGCTGGCGAGCTGCTGCTGCTGCAATTGGAGTGATCGATGCCAGAATTGAAATCAGTATTTTGATATTGGAGATCATTGCTGATGTTTGACCAATTAAATGCATATGATTTATCCAAGATTTATCTATGCGATCATCGTTGTGATGCCTTTTCATTCATCAATACCACGTAATCCCGAAAGCAATATCGTCAAGCTCTCGACGCTCCAACCAAGACAAGGTAATATTTCACACTAATCTTACCAAAGCAAATGCTAGCGGCGACGAAGGCGTTGAGAAAAGATTGTGATGTCCGTGCCAAATTTGTGAGTGGTGGACATTTGTCGTGAATTCACTATTGAAGCACCGGCGCTCACTTTCACTTCTCTCGCACACTTCACTTTTCGCGGGCCCGCCCTCTTGCCCACGCGGCCCTTCGCCCACCGCCCACGTGAACATCTTCCTCCTCTAACAACACGAACCTACACGAAGCATGAAGCCCATCACCAAGTCGAGACGGCGGAAATCAAGCTGCATAAGCCTGCTCCTAACAGCAGCATGCTCCTCCATTTTGCCATCATTCATACACGGAGCCTCAGCACCGCGAGACAGCAGCCCTCACGTGAAAAGCATCAATCAAGTCTCAAGATTTGCAAAACGAGATGAACCGTCATCGAATATTGCGATTGATACATCGCCTGATGAAAGACTTTCATCTGATTCAATACACAGTTGCCAATCTACAGCAACAGACCCATCATCCTTCGCTGCTGCTGCTGCTGCTGCTGCTGCTGCTGTATCTAAGAAGAAATCGTCTCTATCCCTCCACGCATCTTCTGGCATCGTATCAATCCTCCAAAAGATTCTACTCGACTCCTCCCAACCGCTATTGCGAACGGCAACATTCGCAGCTCAACTGGCTGCGGCAGCCTACCTCACCAAAGTATCATGGAAGGTAGTCAAAGAAGCTTGGGATGAACTGAATCAAGAGTATGGTATTCATTACAGAAAAGAGGATGACGTGAGGGAAGAGCAGGATATGCCATTTGTTGATTCGAAAGATGTTGGCAGCGACTTGGATCAATCAAGTCTAAATGATGATTTGAGGAGGGAGGGTCATCGTCGGGAAAATCAGACTCATCAAGTGACTGCAGTGAGAGATTTGGCGAATCGATTGCATTCTGCTGGGATTCCATTTGCATCCGAGATGGAAGATGCAGAGAAGAATAATTTGGCATCTCAAACTGTGGAAGGTGTCATTAAATCTCTCACTCGATCAGAGGGCAATGTCTTATCGCAAACTTTGTTGACACCCATGGATGATGGTACTTTCAACCAGCAAGATAGTCAAGAGTCTGCCGCCACAAAAGCTTGGAATGCAATTGGTGGATTGTCACAGGCAAAGGAATCTTTGTTGGACTTGGCATTTCCCTTGCTACCATCCTCGTCGACTGAATCAAACAATTATTATGGAGGGCTGTTGGCTAATCCTCCTGGAGTTCTCCTCTATGGACCACCCGGTTGCGGTAAATCAATGCTCGTGCGAGCCTTGGCAAATACAGTGGGAGCTCGGTTCTTGGTTGTTTCTCCATCGTGCCTGTTGAGAAAGTATGTCGGAGAAACCAACTTGAATGTCAGGGCCTTGTTTTCTGTAGCTGCCAAGATATCTCCCTGTGTCATATTTGTAGATGAACTGGATGGTCTGTTCCGAGAAAGAGGTGGGGAAGATCATGATGTTAGCAGAGATCTCAAGACCGAGTTTCTTCAATTGTGGGATGGCGTTCGACACAATCATTTGGGTGTTGGTGCTCCTTCCTCATCAGTGCTAGTGATCGGAGCCACAAATAGACCATTCGACGTAGATCCAGCTTTCTTGCGGCGTATGCCCAGGAAAATCTTTATTGGTTTGCCAGATGAGGAAGCAAGGGCGAGTGTGGTGATAAAAATGCTTCACGGTGTACCTCTCGATGAATCCTTTGACGTTGAAATGATTGCAAAGCAAACTAGAGGATATACTCCATCAGATCTGAAAGAAATATTGCAATCGGCTGCTTTGTTTCCATTGCGTGAGGCCAGAGCTGAAGCCATGTCGTCTCGTGCAGAACAGGGTGAGGGAAGCATGAAAATACCGTTGTCCATCCCTCCACTTCGTGCTCTACGCACAGATGATGTATTGAAAGCATTGCGAAATACAAAGCCAACACACTTCAGCAAGAATTATGAGAGGGATCTGTTGGAGTGGAGATCTGGTGGAGTCAGAGGCGCTTCATACGCAGACGAAAACGACGGCATATCAGTCACTGACGTTACATTTAGTAGTGAATACTACAATAGCAAAGCGCAAGACGAGTCTGATGATTCCTTTGATGAATCTGAAAGCGATGATGATGATTATGATGAACTGTAAATAATGAAGTTGAATTAAGAGTGCATTAAACTACTATCGCTTAGAGTGAAGTCAGTCCTGATCTTTTCTTTGCCTTCTTCTTGGTAATCTGTTGAGAAATGGACAACTTTACCTGCTTTCGATCGTCAGCACTCAAAACGACAGCCACACAATCCCCTTTTGCTGTAGTAGTTTTTTCTTCGGCAGTGTCTATCTTCTTGGCATTCAGTTTGTCTTCGATTCGTTTACGTTCCTGATGAAGCTTAAAAGCCATTCTGCACGCCCAAGCCTTTGCATCGGCACGCTGTCTGAGAGACTCAAAAACATGCACAGCGATAGACATTGAGACTGCTTTCACATTTGCTTTCTCTTTCTTTTGTTGTTCAAATATCGCCTTGGCATTTTGAAGCGACTCATCATGAGATTCTTCATTGTCATCTCCCTCGTCGAAAAATGGAAAGTCAAAGTCTACCAATGATCGTTTGCGGAATGTGCGCTGGATTTTGATCTTTGTTACCCCAGTTCCACTTGGGTTGTCCTTTTCCCACTGAGTCTTGAGCTTTTCTTCCTCGGCTCTCTCTCTTGCTTCAGTCTCTCTGTGCAGCGTTAACATATCAATCTTCTCCCTGCCTATTCTATCACTAACAAACAGCAACATCTTGTCAATTGCAGCCTCAAGCTTCTGAGACATGTACAGTGCACTGTCATATGCAGTTTGGGAAAGTGGATTGAGAGATTTTGTCCTGCCGTTGTACTTTAGTGCGTTCGCAAAAATAAGTCTCAAGTCTTCTACCAACTCGCCAATTGAATTATACCTTCGATCTCGCAGTTTATCCTGGCAGTAGATCCATGCAATCGGTTTGGAGATGTAAGCTGTGTAGTCCTGTGGGAATTGCATCTCAATGTAGAAACTCATGTGCTTGTAGTCAGATGTATGTTTTAGAGACTTGAGCAGTTTTTCACACTCGGCTTCCGACCAGGAATATCTGATAGTGAACGAAGGTGGGTAAAATGTTGATATGTATGCAGTGGCTTTTCACGAACGACAAGAGTCACTTACCGATCACCCGCTTCAGTCTTATCAATAGGCTCGTTGAAGACAATATCTTCCATCTCCTTTCTTGCCTTCTCTCTGTTTTGCACAGTTAGACCCCACTCCGTAGCAAATCCATCAACCACTGCGCTATGCCCCGAATCAGTGAGATACGCCTGAAGTGTTTCCAATGATAGCCAGCGCGAATATTTCAGCAAATGTGTACTAGCCTCATAATAGGCACAAGACATGGGCTCTCCCATTTCATAACCATCCTTGTTGAATATCAATGCATTGGAGAATATCAAACCAATGTCAGATACAAACTAGATGGGTTTAGCGAGAGAAATTATGTCAGACGTGCTCGCTTGTATAGATGCTACATACAGAATTTGTGCACTTACTTCTTCAGCATAGACATAAACGCCGGAAAGAAGTTTTGACTCTGCAGTGGTAAGATCCATTGGATTCTTGATCTTTGCATTGTATGCCTCGCGAATCTCGGGAAATATCATTTCAACTGGGACGTGAAAAATGTACTGTAGTAAAATTGTAGCCCAGTTACATGAGTTGATAGCAGTAGAAACGCTTCATCGATAAAACCCGGCATTCATATCTCACCTTGGGCCTCTCGGCACTAATCCACGGATGTCTCTGAAGCTGCTTCAAAAACTTGAGACAATCAGCCTCCCAGCCTTCAAGATCTTTGGCCTGTCTACGGCCGGGATAGCTCTCCTTAATAGATGCAATCGCTACATGCATAGGAACCGGAGCATTCAAATCAATCTTTAACTTGGAAGGGGATACGGTAATCTTCTTTCCAGAGGGTCTTGCCGCCTTTTTACCACCGGCAACTTTACCACTTGAAATCGACTTGGAACCCGCACGCGATGGTACTTTGATCGATACCCGTTTGGATGGTTTTTCCTCTTGACCGGGGGAGAGAGGACGTTTTTTCCCAACGGACTTGCTCCCAATGGAATCTCTGTTGGCATCTGTTGGGAGCGATGGGTGCTTGACGATACTTCCGCCACGTTCTAGTGACCTTAGTTTTGAGGAGAAGAGTTTACTGTGAAAGTGAAAGTATGTGATGAATTGTAAGTATCTAGCTGGCACGTTTGGAGCTTTGGTTGCGTATAATATATAGTAGATATGTGCTCACCGAAAGACCTTGGCTGTATACTTTCCAAGTGTGACCATGTGAATATTGTTTTTCGCTCCATTGTACTTGTCACAGTTCTTAAAAATGAGTGACACATCGTATTCAAAGTCTAACGAAAGTTAAGGGTCAATATAGCCAAATTAGCATCATGAATATAATCGACAACAGTGAACTTCAACAAAATGTACAAATAGTAGCAACACACATACCTTCAGGAGTAGCATACTCATCCCTATCAATCCTCCCATCCACCGTCTCCAAATCCATAGGAACCTCAACAAACCTCCTATAATCCGGAAAAAATGTCGTATCCACCGGTTTCTCAAAATGAGCCGTGGCCATCTCGGTAATCTTGGCCTGTTTATCCGTATATTCCGTAGCACGCAATTCTGCCATAATTTCCTTCAAAAACTTTTTATCCGGCCGTTTGATGGTCATGCATTTCAAAAATGCCTTTTCTTTGGCCGCCGTTCCCTTGGAGGAGGCATCGAATTTAAGTAGTTTTTCCAACAGCGGTTCCATGGCGTCCTTGAGACGATTGGCGCGAGTTACCATGAAGGAGGACTCGTCACTTTCATCATTGCAGTAGGCCTTGCAATTGGATACGACCAACCGACAGTCGGATACGAATTCGTCGGGTGTATCATAGCATCCCGTGGTTAATTTTTGGATAATGGTGGCGAAGGACATGGGTTTGGAGACCTTGGAGGCGTAATCTTCGGGTAGGACGCCGCCGTAGTAATATTGAACGTCTTGAAGAAAATAGTACGCCGTTTGGTATTGATCATCCGGATTGGTAACATCCGACAATGTATGAATGATTTTAAGGCATTCTTCCCAGCAGTAGAGTAGAGTCGGGTAGACGGATTTGGGCGATTCGCGTTGCGCTATAAAAAAGTTTAGGAGATCTTCGGTGGTGTTGAGACACTCCATGGCAATTTTTCGATAAATGTCTTTGATGGCTGTGTTGTATTGGAAGCAATTGGAGAATACTCTGCGGATGTCTAGTGCAAAGTGCGCTAATGATGGGTATAGATTCTTGTCCAGTCTGTTTATGTGTAAAGATGATGATGTAAGCACGCAGCATCAATGCATTGTCAAAATGAACAAGTTACTTTGCGATGAAGCACATTACACGTCCAATCCACTCAAATCATCATCATCAACAGCAACACCAAACGACATTATAAATGCAAACACACACTCACTTGGAACCAATAGTCCCCAAATCCATAGGAAACTCAATCTTGGCCTTATAATCCTTAACAATCTTGGCATCACTAACCGGCTTCAAAAACTCCTTCACATTCGCCGCCTGTCGTCTTTTTAATCCACTGAGTATCTTATAGCATTGAGCTCTTCGTGCATTATTCATGGGAGCAATTTTGGTAAAGTCTGCTAGGGTGGTAGAACTGTTGGATGGTGCGGTGTATGTTCGTGGTGTAGAGGTTGGTTGGACTCCTTCGGGGAGTTGTTTCCCACGGTTGGTTAGTTTGAGTTTAAGCTTTTTTCCGGATGCTTTTAGTTTCTTATCGTCGTCTTCAACTGGAGGAGGAGGTTTGGTCTCCCCTGCTGCTGTTGAAGTGCTGATGGAATTGCGTTTGATGGTCAATTTAATCTTTTTCTTTTCAGGTGCCGCTGCTGCTGATGCATCATCAGCAGTACTAACATTACTACTGCTCCGCTTGAGCACCTTCTTCTTCTCCCTTTCCAACAACTGACTCATCTTCTTGGCCATGATGAGGACAAAGCCGCTGTTCGGCCGGCCCTTGTTGAATGTGACGGCATTCTCGAATATCAAGTTGGTGTCGGCGTAAAAGTCCTCTTTGGTGGCGTAGGCCCCGCTGTCGAGGTTGGAGGACAGGGTGGAGAGGTCCATGGGCTTGGCGATGTATTGGGTGTAGTCCGTGAAGATGGAGGTGTCGACGGGCTCGAGGAAGAGGTAGTTGATCGAATCGTTTTTGGGGGAGGTCAGCACCGAGAGGATCTGGCGGCAGGATTGAAGGTCTTCGGGTGTCATCTTGCTGGCTGATAATCAGTTGACAGTCAATCAGAGAAGAGAAGCGGATAGCGGAGAGAGAGCAGAGAACTTATTTGAATTTGGCCGGTGGTGGCCGTCATGGTGAAGGTCTTGCTTGACGTGCTTTGATTAACTAGGTTGAAATGGCTCCAAAATTCAATCTTCAAAATGAAGTTACTTGTATTGTACGCTCCAAACTCCAAATATTGAACACAGCAGATTTCCGAACTTCGACCATAATTCAGCTAGAAGTTTCTCAGAGTTTTTCATCACTGCGGCACCAAGCTCTGCACTGAGATTTTCATTTTTCATCACTTTGGATCGGCACCAAGTTCTGAGAGTGTTTTACATCACTTCGGCACCAAGTTCTGAGATTGTGTTTCATCACTGCCGCAAGTTCTGAGATTGCTTTTTCGGCTACAAGTTACGAGATTGTTTTTAACCACTTTGCTAAAAGTTATGAGATTGAAAGAACTTATTCATCACTCTGGCTATAATTTTCTCAGATCAAGAAGTTTCTTAGATCAATTACACTCTGATGAAGAAGTTTCTTGGGCAAATTAGTGGTAGTAAAATCAAGTTCATTTTTATTTCCAACCACTTTCCAGTAACACTATTTCATTTAAGCCCTTTCAAAATTTATTCAAGCCTACTTTCTATTTGTTACTGTTTTGCTTTGTGCAGCAAAGGTTCCCCTTAAGTTCCCATGGGAAAACATGAATCTTTTTACTAAGCATTCACCCAATAGCTCACTTTCTGCGAAGTTCGGACTGCTCTCCTATCACAAGAGGCCACAATGATGTATCGTATGGAGAACACCTCTGCAGTCAACACCACTGCCTGTTCTAAGAATTATTTCTGTAGATAATCAATGTCAGATTTGCACTGATCAACTTCAGATCCTGTTGGATGCAAGTGAAAGAAAGTATCTAGATACCACGGCAATAAAACAGCCATACTTGAGGAGGCTGAAGGAACTCAATCAGAGCAAAGCAAAAGGATTGTTATCAGTCATCCATCATGATCTCAAACATTACAGTTATTATAACTATCTTTAGTTTCAGTCCGTCAATACAATACTACAAGCCTCCCCCAAAACCGCTTACAGACCACGCCAACCCTCACTAACCTCCACATCATTTGTAACATAATCACTCTCCATTGTAGTAACATTCTCAATAGCAAATAAGAGCTTCTCCTTCAACATTTCCTTACTCGGATATTCTGGCAGCATCAAAGAGAAGAAACACGTGCTTGCACTGGGCAGTGGGTAGTCATCTCCATTCTTGACTCCCTTGGTATCCTTTTGGATTCGAAAGGGGGCGTCAAAGTCAGATTCTTTGAGGGGAAGTCGGTTTCGTGCCCAGACAAACTGGAGGAATAGTTTGCGTTCTGATGTGTTCATTTCGCGAAGCACATCCCATAGGTAGGAAATCACCTGATCGTTCTCGCTGTACCCTTCGTATTCGACCACCCTTCGTAGTAGCTCAACATCAATGTCTGGGTTTCCGCAGACAATATCACGCAGCTGTTCTCCAGTGAATAATGCAAGTAATTCTACAGGCATTACACTTGACATGCCCTCTGCGAAATAATTTAGCAGTCTGCGTTGTGTAGACAGTACATTGTTGGAAGCTGATACAGGCCAGTCTTGACATTCCTCATCTTTTGTTCGATTGTAAGCCAACAAGTCTATTTCACGCAAACTCTTGGCAGGATGGAAGGGTTCTTCGGCAAGACGATCCCATACCACGCCAAGAGGGAGAGGCAGGTCGACAGGAATGTTGTGTCTGCATGCAGTGCCCACAAGTTTTCCCAAAAATACGATTGCATCTTCAACTTCTCGAGATTGCTCGGTGCTGGCGCGGGTTAGAGTAGAGAAACTATCCAGCATATCCTTCTCTTCTTTAGACAGCTGATCCAAGTATTCATTCACGAAGGCATCAGAGCTGCTTGAATGCTTAGCGAACATGAACAAATCTCTTCCATCGCCCAGCTCTGCTTCGTTGTTGGGCGTCGGCTCAAGGACCCCAAGCGGGCTTTGGCCTTCTTTGTCAATATCAGTCACTTCCAGCATGGCATCTGTAAAAACTTCTCGATAGGGGCCCGAGTAGTCATTCACTCCTTCACCAACTAGTTTGACTTTGAATGCACGTTTCTGACCACCATGGCCTTTGGCTACAAAACCTCGTCGTAATGTGGCACCACTCCATCCTCTCATTTCACGCTGCAGCTGTGAAAACACGCTGTGTTTGCGTATCAAAGTGCTGTCCTCCGAAGCAATTGCTTGGCGGGCTTTGAGCCTGTTCACTCGAACTGTGCGGACCTCACGCGGCAATTCGTATTCATCGTGTGAAAGTGGAGTAGGCGTTGACGTTGCATCCATAATGCTGTCAAGCAAAGATCTCTTGATACTTGGGAACAGAATGTTTTTGCATGCACGCAATCTAGTCGATGTTGATGGCACTTGGACCCACTGATCAGATTAGATAGCGCAGAAAAAATGTTAGTGCATATAATTCATCGGCGAAGCTGCAGCGAAATTATGACTCACCTCGCTGTTGGATTTAGTATCCCATGTTCGGCCAGCACGTTCAAGAGAAGAACCAAAACCAGAAAGCCCGCCGAAGACGCAGCTTCCTTCCTGAGCAGAACGCATCGAAAACCAAGGTAATGCGTATCTTGCCCTTCTGTTGATAGCACGAAGCATAGATATTCTAGCCAATAGTGCCTTGACAGGTGGCATTTTTTCGTGCTTGACATGCATCACAGATTCCAGCGCGACTTCGTGAGCAATCGAATCTACACTTCCTGACAGATCTTTCATTTCATTTGAATGATCACCAGATGCACTAGCCAATACAATTGCACAGTCAACAAATGGGCAGTCAATCTCATCCGCGTGGGGCAGGACATCAGATATCTTTCCGTAGGTGGATGCTACGAAAGAGTCAGACTCCAGTGCAGCCATTCCATTGATGCGCCCTGCTTCGATCAACCTGCTAAACTCATCAACCGATTCAATGTTGAATGACTCAGCGAAGGTCTTCTTCTTTGAATCAAGAGCAATGCTAGAATCATTTTTAATCGACTTCAAATAAGATTCGTACCAAAGCTTGGCAGCATCCTCTGGTGTTCTGCACACAGGAGTTTCTGGCTTGCCATCTTCATCGACGTTTTCTTCTTCGGGCAAAACTAGTTCAACTATTGGCTCTTCTTTACCGCCACGAATGCGACTGCTTATCCACCCACGGCCAACGGGCTCGTATTCAATCAGGAATCGAACAACGCCACAAGAGTTGAGCCTTCTTTCGATAACATTAGATTCGGGAATGACAATGCCATGAGGTATTGTGCCGATGTTCGAAGATCCGTCAAATATCTCAAGGTCCGAGCGAACTACAGCACCACCAACATAGACAACTTTTAATGCTGTAGAGGGTTTGAACCTAGCAATAAGGGGCAACTCGACTGAACGGCCTTTTCCTTCACCAATCAGCCTCAAGCCACCTTCAACAGCTTCGCTTTCGTCCCAGAACCATGCTCGCCCACCTCCTTCCATCAGGCTGCCTCCTTCGGACTTCTGAGACACAAGACGATACCAGAGACGTCCTTGGTACGCTCCCAATACAACTGCCTCTTCCTGTAGCTCCAACAGTCTCCCAGCACTGCGTTTCACATCAATCCTATCGCCGGGTAGCAACGCAATTGGTAAGCCAATAGAGGCACACGCTGACGCACAAACCAGAGGATTGGTGTCCAAGTCAATATCCAGTCCAGTGCTTGATAACTTGCACCATCCGCTTCCTCTAGTACAAGTCCTTAGCCAACGTCCGCTTTGCCATCGCTGATATTCTAGGAAAGACTCTTCGACAAACCAGTCTGGAATTTTCACATTAGGCGACTCGTCGTTGTAGGCACAGAAAATTTCATCTACCGCTAAAACATTTTCTTGAACAGTCACTCCATCCACGCCTTTTGAAGTTATCCATTTAGACGACATGGTTACTCTGTCTCCTGGATGCCTTAAGCCAATCACGGGCCAAAATGCCCTTGGCCTCACCGCTCCATTTGATGGAAACTTGCTACTTCTGACCCCATCGATGCCACTAGGCGCTCCCTGAAATGAATGGAGCACTGTGTTAGTGTCCTAGACAAAGTGACTGACATTTGGTGAGAAAAAGAGTATTTACCTGACCAGCACCACCAGATCCACAGCCATCTGCATTGAATCCAAATGGAGACACATTTTCGAATGCACATCCTAGATCATTCAGGATATGTTCTCCATACTTCAAGCCATCATAAAAATAGGATATTCTGCCCGAGTCACAATCAAGCATGACACCGACGGTATCACCAGAATGACAATGAGATCCATAAACTCTTTCAGCTCCTGCAGTGTAAGTTGCTCTGAAGTTGACGAAGCCCCTATATATTGGAAAGAGGTGCATGTGATGAGCGCCATCTAGTTAAGATTTTTTCAATCACGAATCAGAATCTCACCACCCAAGCCACCTGTTCAGTCTTGGTTTACTTTCGAATCCAAATGAGCTGCTTTGAGATGAGCCCGAAGGAACTCCTGGCTTTTCTGCTACCCCAATAAAGACAGAGCCAATTTCGGCTTTTTCGATCTTGATCTCCCAGTAATGCACACCTGTCGTGAACCCTACATTGCCAAACGCCACGCCTCTGCCTTCTGAAGATGAGCATGAAACCGTCCGCTTATCTTTAGAGAGGGACAGGGATGATGCATGAAAATCAGAATCAAAACAAATAGGCTGAGGTTGCGAAGGCGAAGAAATTAGTGCCGAGTAATCCTCCTCCAAACTTTCATCTGCAGTTTCGTGTTTTCCTTTCCTGCTTCGGAATAATCGCATCTCGCTTGTAACACGAAGTCGCCCTCCATCTTGCTCACGATTGCGGAGATTTTTGACAAGAAAACTGCTACTACCTAGCAACTCCTCGTGTGCCAATAATAAAGTATTGGCATCGTGAATTGGGCTAATAACAGTGCATGCACCAGGGTTGTATGATGGGCTGTGGAAAACATGCATGAGAATAAGCACAACAAATAGACAATGCGCACCACTCCTTGTACTTACTCCCCAAATCGAGCTTCCCATCCAGAATCCTTTGAACCATAAAGCAGCGTTTTCTCGGTGATTGACATGGCACCATCAGGAAACTTCACACATTCGACTGCAATCCCAGCTCCAAAATCTGGCCATTCCAATATTCCGTTGCAGCGGATGTCAGATTTGCTTGCATCGCTTCTTGATGACGTTTGGTCTAACCTAAGAATCACATTGCATATCCTTCGTTGCCCAAAGCCACAGCGTGATGCTATCTGCTCCAGGCTCTCGGGGAATGGGTGTCTCTTCTTTATACGAGTCTCTTTGTCATTAATATCTACGTGCGCAATGTCAAAGCGTCCGCCATCTCCACCGTACCGATAAACACCTTCTTCTCCAGTCAGATGCCACCTAACCCGGCGTGCCATAGCAGGTATTCCGTCCCATGGCTCAATGCCGATTACGGTTCCGACGGGAAGTTTTGACTTGGGTATTTTCTTCGCTTTGTCTGTCTTTCTTTTGCTTGGTGTGACTTCTTCGGGTTTACATTCCTTCTCCTCCGCCGGGTCATCTGCCGGGTCAACTTCAGGAGTGTCATTATTCACCTCTTGAGAATCATCCATGGCAGGATCATCGGCAGGATAATGTTCATCGGGTTTTTGTTGTGTCGATGCGGCTTCTTCCTCTGCAGCTGCCATTTCTTTATCCAACTTGTCTTTCTCGTACAGATCTTGTCCATCTTCATTGCCAACGTCACTCCTATTGGCCCAATCTAACCCACGCATAACAATACAGCCCACGTTTAAGAACGGAGGCCCCTCCCCACCATCCATTAGTGTCCGTGTAGTACTTCGTTGCGGAGTCTTCCACTCTACGGCCATTATTTCAACGGTACCTGTCAACACTTCCCAGCCTGCGTTAGAACTGATCCACCCTCTGCTCCACTCCCAGCTGTTGCATACTGATGTAACATCTGATTTTGGAGTGAATGTGAATGGAATTGGTGTCGCGGCATCAACTTTGAGCTTTGGTGAAAAGGTAGCACTTGAGGGGGCATTGCACAATCTAATTGCACGTTTCACACTAGTGAGAAGTTCGATCAGTGATTGGCAGTACTTAGAGCACACAGGGAATGCGGCTCGTTCTGCCCAAACACGTCGAGCGGTGGTGCTTTCAAGTCTCCCAAGAAATCTGGCAATGATTGGGACGCGTGATGCAACGTGCGCTAATGCAGAAGGGCATTTGTTAAGAATTCCAGCTGCCGTTGTCGCACAAACCAATCTCCATGGCGCCGATCCTGACAATAGACCAACACACCACCCTTCAAACAGACTACATAGAAGTGCCTCGTTTTCACTTTCTGGAAGCTGAGTTTTGACGGGATCGCTCACTAGCACCCCTGTCATGAAGCAAACAAAACGAGCATCTGGCGAATAACCAGGGAAATCATCAGAATCGGATCCTGGTGTATCCTGAAAACACGTCGATTCAAGTCAGATGTCAGATACGACGCTATCGTGCTGAGAAAATGTGAATACAAATATATCGCCCTTACCTCAGGTGCTCCATCCTCTGTCGTGAACTCTGTGACAGCTAAAATGCGAATTGCTCTTCTGACCCCGGCCAAAACAACCTGACGCAGTGCCTTGGATACGACCAACGCATTTTGAAGGCCATGCCGAATAAAAGAAAGCGCACCTCCACAATCGCTGCCCACAGCAGCTTCCGACGCCTAGAAAAGAAGATAATGTGTTCAGTTAAAATCCACACTTACAATGATACTCAGACGTTAGAAAACAACTCACAGCAACGAATGTCCATGGGGTATAAATTCCGTCGTTGTTCAGCTTCTTGGTTTTAATGAGCGCAGCAGACGATAAGAATTGACTAATACCCCCGGCCAAAATTACATGGTCACCAGTTACTGTGCACATCCCATTAGGCGAGCCATCTGGATTGGTAGCATCATAAGTAGATATACCGAGACCGAGCGCTTCGGCTGCAACAGCCATTGACCCAGCTTCTCCCAGCCACGTTGAATTTGATGCACTATTTTCTAGGATAGTGTAAAGCTGCCTACAGACTACATCTTCAGACATGGGAGATTCATCTGCAGTGAAAAGACTGGGTGTGAACTTGTCGGAGTAGGCGATGATCAAATGAAGCACAAGCTTTCGGGCATACAGGCCATTCAACGATACTAACACAGATTTCAACTCAAGCTCTGTGTCAGAAAGTATTTGGGAATAAGCATCGAGCAAAGATGCAATGTTCCCGGCCTGTGCTTCCTTCGTCTTATCTTTGTTGGAATCAGAAGTTTGCTTTGCCTTCTCGAATATCTTATTAAGACGCGATGTTATATCTGCAACAGCAGGACTAATATTTTTGGTAGAACCGCCGGTGCTGCTCTTGAGCGATTTCTTTGATGAACCCATCCCACGAAGCAATCGGGCTCCGCCTAAATGAACGGAGGCGTCTGAGCCACAGAAGCGGTGTTGCCAGGAGAATAACTCATGGCCGTGCTCGCCGTCACTGAAATCACATATGTAAGGAGGCTTCTCACTCGTTGATGTTCCAGTCGATGACAATCGTGCTTCTTCTTGCAACAAAACTTGTCTCTCTTTAACCGCATTTAGTATTGCTTCGCCAACTCCACGATATCCATTCGGTTGGTGCTTGAATGGCTTTGAAACAAGAAGCGCAGTGGGGTATATTTTGAGGCCCACTGACTAATACAACCTAAATGACTAATACCATACAACAACTCACCTCTGTGCCTTCTCCACCGAGAATGAGACGGAGTTTCTCACGGCTATACATCAAGGTGCAATTACATTTTATCAGTAAAAATGTCTGAGACAAGTGAATCAACACAGCAAATCAATCGCACCTGTTGAAACTGACACAGCAATAAACCCCACTGCATGGACGGAATCCTTCTTCACTGAATGCCAAGCCCATGCCAATCTCTTCACTTTTACCATTCAATGTGAAGCTCACCGTCATATCATCCATGTCTACGAGGCATCCAACAACATCACCCTCAGACCATCTGCAGCCCCATTCTGTTGCATTTGAATGCCATTTGTAACGCCTCCACCCATCAAACGCCCATGACGAAGGGCCGTCTCCACATCCATCTCCACGTTCAGAATTGCAGTGACCGGCAAAAGAAGCATCCCCCCACCCAATCTGCAGACAACCTGCTGTCAATATCTCCGCTTCGTAGTACCTGATTTTATATGATAAATATGGAAATTGCATGAGATGATTATAGTGGGCGACATTCTTGACAAAGCAACATACCATTTCCCCGATGTCAACAATACTCCTTTGGTGCCTACACTGCTAAAGCCTCCGTCTTTTCCAGCTATTTCTAGAGTTTTTGGGTTAATGTTACACTTGCCGGAGATAAAGCGAATCGGGCATATAGATCCGTGCCATCCACTGGGTAAAATTTCGGTGTTTGGCGGAGGGGGCGGGTTTTCGGTTACTTCTGGCGAGACTTCTTCAACGTTTGCTTCATCACCTTCGTCGGAATCTTCCTGATGATCTCTTTCCAAGTCGTATGCCTCGTCTTCACTCTCTTCATCTTTTTCTTCGTCCTCTGCTTCTGTAGCTGCTAGCCTAACCCCATTAGTCAGGATCCAAGTCAAAGCCTCATCTACATTATTGGAGGTTGCAGATAATGCAGAGACACACCAATGACGAGGGAAGCCCATATCAACAAGTTGAGATATCAAATGACTTGAATTCATTCGCGGATTCCCACCTCTTCTTCTGCTTGAACTTGTTGAGCTTCGATTGGCCTCCTCCGCAATCAAGCGTTCCATGTCTGCACCTCTCTCCAAGCAAAAATGGACTGCTGCTTCTATACTATCGCCTGTGCGTCGTAGAGCTAATTCCGCCCATCTACACAGAACAGAAAAGAGGGTTAGAAAATAAGATTGTGGTTGATCATCGATCATGGGCGTACTTACTGCCGGGGTAGACCAAGTTCTGCCATTTGAACAATAGCTTTACAGAGAATCGAGGGAGATTAGCACAATTCAATGAGTAACAATAATATGCATAAGTACTAATTTCTTACCGGCTTCTCTAGCATTCTGGGATTCTTCGTCTTCATCCTCTCTTGAACCACCGGTTTCCTCGCGAGCGGCAGTTGACCCGGAGCTTGTTCTGCTTGCTGCCCGTGCCGCTGAACCGAAGAAGGAACTGACCAGAGAAGTAGGTGGAGGAGTTTTGTAGCCACCAGTACTAGACCCAGCAAGAATTGAAGGCTTGTCCTTCTTTTTTTTAGTCGTTTCGGCTTTCAACATTTCTTCTAATTTTGTCATTGGTGTCGCTTCAAGCGCTGCCTTTTTGCGATGGACAATGGATCTTACTAAGAGGAGATGCCATATTTTTGCCTCACATACTGGAAGTTTACTGAGACCTTCTGGTGTTGTGCTGTGTTTATAAGCTAATTGAAGGACAAGAGCCAGGAAGTCTTGCAAATGATAGCGAGATTGAAGATGAACAACGTCGGGATGGGCAAGTAATACCGATAAGGATCGAATGCTCATGGCTGAGCCGAACAACACCTTCAAGCTTGGGAGGCTATCGGGGGCATTCTCTGATATTGAGCCATCCTTGAGTAGGGATGACGATGACAAGCTCAGTTGTTCCAGTAATATTCCCGCAATATTTGGCATCTCTTCGTTGATGTGCAAAGGAAGCTCAGCTGCAGAAGCGATTTCAGAAGACGAAACACGTGCAGCCCGAACAGTCACCTTTGTGTCATGCAGAGCTGGTTCCTCTGGACTCAATAGCCGACTAGGCATAACCAGTACTTCGCAAATGCCCTTAGACTCGGCACTGCACAAAATTCCAGCAAGCGCTGTTTGTCTACACAATCCTGAGACAATACTCTCCACGCCTCTACCCGCGGAATTGCTCATTGTTGTTGTGTTGCTCCCTAACGCACTCCTCGTCTTCCCAGCCAACAACGAAGATGCAGACGACAGGGATGATGCGATTTCAGGTTCAGAAATAAGGAAAGAGCCGCTTTGCAAACACCCTGGAAGTCCCCCCAAAAATGACATGACGCCACAGACAGAAGGAAATGAATAAGATGTGATGATTACTTCATGAATAGTGCGCCTCCAACTTGGTAAGTGAGCGTATAGAAAGCGAAGGGTTGCAACGGCGCCATCGGAAACGCGCAATCCATCATCCGACAATTTCATTTCGTCCGACATTGGCTGACTCTCAATGTAGTTGCAAACTCCCCCAGCAAGTTCAAAGAGATGCTCTGTAACTTCCACACTCGGATCCATGGTTGATAATACTGGGCGCAACAGACGCATTATGCGAAGATAGACACACGCAGGCAATGAACCTTTCACCATCGCAAGCAAATGGCCAGCCAACTCAACTGCACATAGTCGCAAGCAGTCCAAAAACATTGTGTTCTGCGTAAAACAATGAAGCAAGTCCAAAAGGCGGTTTAGATAACCATGGCACGGCGCTGTGACGTTATTCGTATACATAAGTGGACTCATTTCGTTTGTGAGAGCTGCCCTTATGCATACTTTCTCTTTTGTCGGTACATCAGTATGACCCGGGTCCCAATCTGAGACAATCTCTTTGAGCACTTGGTTCGCGCCATAGCTATACGATTTTTCAAGATTTGCGGTGGCCTCCTTGATTTCGTTCATAATGAACTGCAATATTGAAACTCCATCAGCATCAGTTTTATCAGCCGAGCTGGCAGCTGCAACACTATGAAGGACTGCCGCGATCGCTTGAAGAATGCGCTGCGATGAATGGATGTGCATTGAACCGATCAGAGTCTCTTCTGTTGAGGATTCGTAGGTATCTTGAAATGCTTTGGTTCTGCACAATGAGGTCACTGTTCCGCAACACTCCAGCATGGAATGGTGATATTCAACTGCAGTACAAAGGGCAAGTAGCAAGGACGAAAGTCGAGTCAAATCTTGAGAGGATGCGATTTCAGCCATCATAGATACTATTTTGTCTTGAACAGCCCGAACTGACAAGGTTGCACACTTCTGAAGGTTTGATGATGAACACGCCAAGAGCTCTTTTGAAAAGGACAGCCTATGCAAGCCAATGATAACTGACTCCACGGCAACGCAGAGCTGAATACCCTCATGACTGCCATCAGGATCCAACATAAATTGCATAGCCCGCATTCCTACATAACGCATGATATTTTTCTCAGTTCTTGAAGTGAGCAGCCGTTTGAATGCGATAAGGTCGTCTTGGGAACGGATCGCACTGAAAATGAGCATGAAATCACTGATCAATTCAGTAGGAATGGAATGATGGCAGCCGGCAAACTCGAACATGAATTCAGATATTGAATCCAACAAATGGCAGAGTTCGTTGAAAACTTCGGCCCTAGGCTTGCCACTTGACTGGGCAGAAGAAAGGGCATCCCGTGTTCCACGTTCCACGATCTGCCGAGATGCACTGAAGATCAGCTTCGCAGATTCCGAACCAAAGTCTTCAAGCTGGGAATGATACAGCATCACACATGCGACGTTTTTACATGTACTGGTGTACTGAAGAGGGCAAAGTTTTGAGAAGGATCCGTTACTCATCGAAGATACATCAGCAGAAGAGTCAAGCTTGTGCTCCAACTCTTTTTTCTTGGCGGAAATATCAACGAGAGGTGCATCAGTAGCAGTGAATAATTCAAGATAGATGTGATCTTGCCACTGTTCCACAATGCCAGATCCTCCGTTGTTATCACTGGTTTCTAAGGCCTTGCACCTTTCCCAAACTGAATCAATAGAGCTCCGAAGGGAAGCTCCATCATTTAGTCTTCCGGCAGCAACCACTGGACACTTAAACAAGTGGCCTAAGTTGGCATGAGCTCTCTTCATCTCTTCAGCTTCATCGCGTGACATTTCTCCGAGTCCATCAACATCACACAGTGCAGTCTTGGAACAGAATATTTGGGCTAAGTGACTAGCAGCCAGGCACAGTACAGACTCGGTTCGAATCAATTCGCGTTGCAATTCGTCTTCTGTCAAATCGATAGAATGTTTTGCACTACTTGTTTCTTTGGACGCAGCAGCAGTATGTGGTTGGTAAACGCCTGAAATCTTGCCTACCGAATTTTGTTCAATGTCCAAGTAGTCCCCTTCAAACTTCTTTCCGTCGAGACTCAAACGTGCATCTATCAAGGACTTTGTGCCATCTGACTGTTCTTCTATCAACTTTAGTTGAGTGCCTGTGGCTACTCCAACTATAGACGCTTTTGAACATTTTCCATTAATGCACGTGTCAATACTCATACCTTCAAAATCATCTTGCACTGTTTTCGATGCAAAATCAACTATGTATTCTCTATCACCGCCATGAGACTCTGAATCTGTAGACGGGCTAACTCGAATCAGCCACGAGCCTCTCTTTATTTCAACGTTCAGGGAAGCACTTCTATTTGCTGGCAAAATCATGCTGTCAATTTGCTTTGCGCATTGAGTAACAAATGGCAGCAATTCCATAGCGTATTTGGTCGATAGAATGGGAATGCACGAAGGCACCAAGCATAACGCTGAAGCCAACCGCGGGAGAATATCAGACAGAACGATCCTCGAGTTCAAGTCTGTTCCAGACTTCAACAGCTTGATTGATAACAT
Organism: Cyclotella atomus; assembly: GCA_036939935.1. NCBI lineage: Eukaryota > Bacillariophyta > Thalassiosirophyceae > Thalassiosirales > Thalassiosiraceae > Cyclotella > Cyclotella atomus. The sequence continues at coordinate 7,472 of JALLPI010000192.1, read as the reverse complement.
CAAAAGATGAGTTGCAAACGTGATTCCGCTCCAGCATACTGACTGATTCCATAGTCGTATGTTCGATACATGATCAGGACTTGATTCCTGAATCGACGGGAAGTATACGTGACCACTAGATACAGTCGTTGGGACATGTGTCCTTCCTGCCGACGCACTAGAACTTGTGATGGTATAGAGAGTAGCGCGATCGTCACGTTGATAGAGTCCGACAGCAGGATATAGCTTCACGTCGAGAGGAATCCCTTCGAAAGCGATGCCCCAATCTTCAATCGTTGAGCCATTTCCGTTGACAAGGCCCGAACCTCTACGAGGCGATGACATCGAGGCAAATGAAGGCGACATTGGGCCTACTGCACTTTCCGAGTCTTGTGTATCTTTCCACAAACCATAACTGAGAGTTCCCACATCAGTATCAAGTGTGGCGACAACAACAGCACCAGTTCGTAGAACAGAACCATAGTCGCCTCTCAGCTTATTTCTATCATGCCACAAAGCTTGAGTGCCAATAAAACCCCAGCCATTTTTATCTCCGCCTACATATGTTTTTGTATTGGCTCTAGCAGTGGCAACACCAATAAACACATGTCCTCGCTCACATTGGTCCAGCTTAACAGCAAACCTGTGAATACCTGTCTTAGGGAGGAAGCAACTATAAAAGAATAATGGTGAGCTGCAAAAATGAACATTTGGTATGTGCATCTATCGCCTTAACTCACGTTGTTGATAAGACAGTTCCCCAGACTTTTACAGCACGTTGATTCGCGGTACTACGTTCGAGAGCGATTGAGTCTGCACATTTAGCTGGATCAAACTGAAATTTGTTCGGATTCGTTTCCAACTTCAATGTGCTATCTTGACCAACACATTCATCGGGAGACAAAGCTAGATCGTTCCATAAAAGAAGGCCCGAAATCGATCGCGAGATTGCAGCAAAGTAAAATTGTGTCAAATGCGGAGGAGACTGATTCGCCGATGATAAGAAACCGCCCAACAAGGAAACAATGTTCTTTGGTGCATCTCGGATGCCACAATCTAGAGCTGAACTCATAGACTCGTCCACCCGAAGTTTAGGCTGGGGCAAGAGGCAATCTAGCATATCACTCATACTGAAACGATGACAAACCATATCGAGCTTGATGCCTTGTAAATCACTTGAATTCCAACGACTCATATCCATGATATCCTCCATGGTAAGGCAACTGGGACGCTCGGTGGTGGGGAGTGAAAGATTCTCTTCTACTAAACTCTTCAACAGTCCAAGTCGTGACGAGCGGTCTGGATAGAGAAAAGGAATTGCCGAGCCCCACAACAACATCGACTCATTGCGCAGAGATGTAACAAGTAGGTCATCGTAGACTCGTTTTGTTTGATCTACGTATACAGACGCCGCAAGGAAGGAATCCATACAATCTTGAAGAGCTTGGAATTTAGCTGGGATGGAAGCATCGTGTAAGCTTGACAAAATGGTAGCCATTGCAATTCGAGACTTGGTAGATATGTAGATCGCATCGCCATAGTCAGAACCAGCCAAATCCGAAAAGCGAAGGCCATGCTGCACACATTTCGCCATGAAGATTCTCAAGCAACGCATATTGAGATAGCAACAAACTGAATAAAACGAGGCTCTTTCTGTCCATATTCCAACCATCTTCTGTTTTGTAGTGTGCCTCAGGGCAGTGATATCAGCTGCAGCCGCAGATTTTCTCTCAAACCCCTTATTTTCCAGAGCCGTCTGCGAGGCAACTACAAGTAGAAGATCTCCTTCCTCTAACGGATCCTCACTTTCAGCAGAATCTGCGATTTGTATTGTCTCATCTTTCCCCTCTTCTTCCTCCTCCCCCTCTGTCAAGTCCTTGGCGTCCTCCTCGGAAAGAATTTCATGAAGTGCACTAATGGAAGAGTTTCTCAGGTAGCTTGACAATTCTAATGCTGCCACCAACAGCTGTGCAGTGACAGAGTCGGGCACGAATTCTCTCTTTTCGTGAGCATTGACATTTGATGGTAGAGTGTCATCTTTCAATTGTCCAAGTGACCTCTTCAAACTTGATACAGGAGTCTTTAACGATGTTTTGGGCGTCTCAATGGAATCCATCTGCGGCTTGTCCTCGCAAAAGTTGCCCACGTGACTTTCCATTATCCCCAGCATGGTTTGCAGTAACTGCACAAGAACATGAGATGCAGGCACGTTTCCAAAGCTTGAAAGAGCAGCTGGGTCCAACATAGTTGCCACTTCACTTTCTGACAAATCATCATTCCACGAGCTGCGTGGTAAGACATCCTTTGATGGCGGGGTAGGGAGAGGGGGTAGATTTGCATCACTCTTTGAATCCTCTGTTTGTATGCTCCCTCCGCTGCTTTTCCGTTTCAGCTCTTCATTTCTTTCAGAGGGAGATTTGAAGGCACTTATCTTTCTATCGTCGTCGGTATTGTCAGAGTTGGAACTATCAGATCCACCAGCACTGACAGTTGCTGCTAGACTTAGGGCCAAGGCACGCTGTAACATCATTCTTTCTTCTTCTTCATTGTTCCCGTCTTCATTGCCATTTGATCCCGCAACTTTTTCTTCCTGATTGCGAGCACTTTGACGCTCATCACCAGAAATAGGAGCAGCAGTCTCTCGATCATTGTACTCCCGTGTCGCCTGGCTATCGTCACTGTCATCGTGCTCTACATCGGCATCTTCTTCTCCCTCCTCTGATTCTACATCATCAGCCTCATCGGCATCAACTTCTTCCCCCTCCATGTCTATGTCATCAAAGTTCAGCTCCCCTCCCACAATATTAGCTATATTACTCAACAGCATACGTGTCACATTAGCGACATCTGCGTTTGTAAGCTCATCTGAATCCAATCGATTTGAGGGCAAACCGTCGTCATCATCGGGAGCTTCGTCTAAATCAACCACACCATCTGAATCTTCATTTGCACTGTCACGGCCAGCCAGAGGAGGGAGTGAGGAGTCCGTATCAATTGAATCCACGGATGGCTTTGATATATAATCTTTTGGTGTGGAATATCCGTCATCGTTCTTCTTTGGTGTTTGAAGCAAAGCCTTTTGTATCTCGATCCTTTCCTCATAAGTGGACGAAGCTTCGGCGAAATATCGCGTAAGAGACTTATCCACGAGAAACTTGCTACTCGTCTTGCCTTTCTTAGTGTTGAGTAGGCTTAATAGTCCCCCAACTTGCAAGTAGGAATCGGGGGTAGCATTCCACGAAGCATCGGGTGATTTGGACGTCCCCCCTTCCATGATAGATGTTGGCATCGATTGACCTTCTTCGTTGGAAAAGTAGTCATCTAAATTGTCTTCTTCGAAAAGTGATCCGGTCAGAATGGACAGAGATGCAATCAGCAACCCATGCATGTTACCATTGTCACTGCAAGCCTTGGACTTGTAAATGTCTCTACAAACATTCCCAATAATAGCTTCCAAATTGGCAGCACTGGGAGGCTCCACCTCAGCCACTGGAGGCGCCGAATCCGACTCTTTTGCCTCGGACTCTTCGGTAGCTTTCCCCTCCTCCTCTTTTTTCGGAGGCTCAAACATACTTGCCAAATGACGCTTGACACCAGTTGCTAACTCTTCCTCCTCTGAAGAAGAAGGAGATTCGGATGAAAATGCTGGATGGTTGATAACCGAATGAAGCAAATTGGGGAGGACGTTGACCTGCTGCTGCTGTGATTCTGACTTGCCCCCTTTACTGCTGGCATTCCCATCACTACTTCCAGAAAGTAGACCCTTTAAATCGCCAGATGAGGGAGAATCAAATATCTGTCGAAGTACTGAAATCAAACGAGGTGGGGGTACTGCAGTTTTGGAGTGTTGACTTGACTTCTTTGTAGATGATACACCACCAGCTTCCAATGGAGTGGTTGGTATAGCACCACTGCTGCTATTGCTACTGTATTTGGCACGGATAATCTTTTCATGATGGCGTAGTAATCGAGCCTCCCATCCTTCTTTGAGAGGCTCACTTTCGTCTATTGCCTCTTCGCTGGCATTTGACTTTAGCAAGTCCCCCCATACCTCTTGAGAGTCAGGCAAGATCTCGTATTGAGATAGAGAATTGGCATGATCTAATAATGCCCAGTCAGGGATGCGATTGTATCGTGATTCCAAGTTGGATTTGAGTGTTTCACTCTGTATCAAAGGATCAATGAGAAGTGATGTTGAATATTGGTCAGATAATTGATGTATAATGTTGTTAAGACAGAATATAATACAATGCTTGAGCTCATGGTAGCTCTAGACATGATTCTCTTAAGGCGTTAAGGCAGCAGCAGCTCATCAGTATCAACTGGTATCAAGTTATGATCGTGAGCATCTCTTGTCATAAACAAATCATAAAAGATCTACAGTGTTGTCAATAATACTTCACTTGATTTAATAGAATACTGTTCATAATATATGCACTGGTGAAATGCATCCCAATTAACACGCAAATAACACATTCACATCAACAAAGTTGACGGCAATATAAAACTGACCATGGTCCTGGCAGCACGGTACGCCGCTCCATTCGGATGCATATCAATCAACGTCTCGATGGCATTCTCACGGGCCTTGAGGCGTGAGGTGTCTTCGTTGGGCGCCATGGCTGAAAAGAAGTTAGATGACTGCCTGCTTCAAAGACTGATGATCAATACACTATTGTTTGTTTGTGCTGTCTCTAACACCGGCTGTCGGGGGACGGCTGTTCGGTCATGGTTAGGCTTGTCTATGTACCTACCTACTTACGTTACCAGACATCATCAAGCCCCACAGTCCAAAGCCCAAAAGCCATCACCTCTGCAATCACAGCAGATCACAGCTCTATTACAGATCAGCAAAATCCCAGCCAAAAACCCATGGAATGTGAGGGTAGATACCAGGCCAGGGTACATCTCTCATTATCTTGATACCATCAATATCATATAAAGCTTTCGGTACATACACAAAAAGTTCGAGTCCGTTGTTTTCTATCGAGTTCTCTACATTATCTAAGTATCTCAAATTGAAGACGCACATCAAGATCAAGATAGCCTAGAGCTAGACCGTCTGGAGCAACTCTGAAAAACGAACGTATCAGATGCTCATATAACATCTCGAATGATGATGTACGTCGTGCTGTGCAATGTCAGAATCCTGCCGTCACTTGTGTCACAATCAAGTGTACACATCAGAGCAACCCAATTGATTGGGAAGACGTTGGAAGGTGTGTTGGTAGGAGCCATTTCACCAAGCATCTTCACTTTTCAACCGACTGGGGTAATGACATCTTATCAGTATGCAGGGGGATCGCAGATAATCGTTCGATTGAATCGTTAGAACTCGTTTTGAATTATCATACACCTGGCTTCAGTCAAGCAATGTTTGAATATCTGCGCCCATTCTTTGCAAATAATGCTCGCTCTACATACTTGAAGGGTGTAACCATTTGTCACATTGTGCCAAGCCAGATCTTGTGGAAAACGATTTCATTCCTGAAGTCTTTGCTAGTCGATCTCTCGCTAAAATTCGTCTTGTCACCTTGTCAATTGGGGCTGATGAGTCAAGACACGTTAGGTCGGTACTCTCCGATGCGCGCTGCAAGATTAAACATCTAGCCCTGGAGAATTTACAAGATGATTTTGGTTTTGATCAATCTGCGCTTTCAAACGGTCATTCGGAAAACTCTTCAATTCGTCATCTCGTCTATAACACCAAAGACCCCCATCTGGTGCTAACTTGTCAACACCTAATGCTACTGTTAGGAAGCTGCAAGTCGATTCATTACTTACATCATATGTCATTGGCAAGAATTTGGCAGCATCTCTGAGTAACTTCCGCGGTCTTACAAGTGTACTAATCTGTTGGTGCAAAATCAATGCTGGTGAAATACGATCAATGTTTCAAGTGTTGTTCAGTGCATCCATGCTACAAGAACTTTTCATGAGTTTTGTTTATGAATTCAATGATGAAGCTTCAGACACGTCGTTAAAAATATTGGAGTTGAGCACGGTTTCTCTCCGATTTAACGAGGTCCATCGTTCGATTAGAAAAACCGATCAGTCAGACAACAGTATTGATGATAATGGCTTCTATGAATTCTCGAAACTTTTGTGAGCTAGCCCTTCAATAAGAGACTTCAATCTTGTCAATAATCTTGGACCTAGTACCCCCGCCAGCACGCAATCCCTATTATATATGATGCATCAAACTTCTGTTGAAGCTGGCCAGCTTCCTCATCTTTCTAAACATGCTTTGCTAGTTGCTGATGAGTTGCCGATTAGTTTGTATCGACTACTTGGAAATGGGCATCTGAGAGAGTTCCATACTTCTTTTTACATATCAGTAGCGTTGTCTCAAAGCATTTTACAAGTGCTTAGAAGTCCTCACTGCCGCGTTGAAAAGCTTTGCATATGCGTTCTTAGTATTTGTTCACAAGAAGAACTATTACAAACATCATTCGGCTGGGCTGAATTACTGAGAGATAATTCAACGTTGAAGACACTGAATGTGAAATTAGATCTTGGACCTCACCCACAGGACCTCCACAACTCTTTGACTGAAGTGTGGCAACCTCTATTATGCAGCAGCAATGACACAATCGAATCAACGTACACCAGCAACCATGTATTAGAATGCATCGAAGTGGAATTTTCTGTTCGTAACAAGCAAGACAAAGAGCGCAACCAGACTCCAATTGAGATTTATTCTCTTCTCAAACTTAATAGAAATCCAAACAAAGCTGCGGTTGCCAGTAGCAAGGTACTGAAAGTTCAATTTAGCGGGACAGAAGTACACAGAGATTGCTTGATTTGAATCTAGACTGGCTCAAAATTCCTCAGTTGCTGCATGTGATTGCCAAAGGCAATGCAGTGGAGCTTTCAATTATGTATGCATTCCTAAGCAGAATGCCAGATTTGCTTGACAGAGCTGCATGCGGCTTTAGGGGGAAGAAAATATGAGAATGCATGTTACCGTTGCTCTAATTAGGAGATTCTCAGAACCATATTCTGTGCATCTGCAGAAGCACCATCATATGAGTCTTGAAACAGAACAAGCAGTGAGAATGTACATGGATAAATCTGTATCAAAGCACACAGCACTCCCATCTACCTGTGTCAAATGACATCGACAATGTATCATAAAAACAATTACCTGTATCTAAAATACAAGTCAGTAACGGCTTTTTTGACCACTGAGAGGCCTCATTTACCACGATCTCTGTGAGGGCGATTCCAGTAAGCTGACGGCTTGCGCTGGTCCAAAGTGGGCATTAATTCGTTGGTAGGGGTCCTTGCCGAGTGTTCCCTGGCTCGGTGGGCCAAACGTACGCCATAGAGTCCCTCCATTGGGGCGATGGATTCAATCCATCGAATTGGACCAATTTTTTCAAATTTTTAAACGTCCCCTCTTTTTTGAAGGTCTGGGAAAAATGTTGATTGTTTTCAATTTTGTATTTCGTGAAGTGGTGCATGAGTTGAGATGACTTCCGTTTTCAGTC
>JALLPI010000191.1:0-28668 GCA_036939935.1 Cyclotella atomus | reverse complement strand
CCAAGTACGAGGCGTTCAGTGTACTAGGAACATGGACACGCAGTGAATGCATCGATATAGGCGAAGAATTGAGAGATATGGATGTAGATTGTCGTCTTGTCCCCTATGAAAAGTCACTGGAAGAATGGGAGGTTCCCGATTTCTCGCCTTATTATGAAGATGACTCAGAATCTGATATTGAAGCTGAGCTGTCTGCGTTGATGGAGTTTAGACGTTCTCATGATCAGGATTTAGAGGCTTTCATGAAGAAATCTTCAGAAGAAGCTGACTTGCCTTCTGCAGAGATGGAACACTCTCATGATCAAGAATTAGAAGCATTCATGAATAAGGACAAGGATCAACAGAAGGATGAACATCCTGATTCATTTTCATTGAGTTCATAATCCGGCTGTTCATTTCAATCCTGTTGGGAAGAATCTGTAAATATATCGTGCCTCTTCGATGGTTAGTGAAGAATGTACAAACAAGCTTTCATTGCAGATAGGCACGAAGCTCTTCATCATCTTTGTTCTCAATTATAATGTGTGTAAGATTAGATACGTGTTTTGACCTCTTTTAATAGTATCGCACTTCTAGAGTCGTTCCTTGTCTGCAACTGGAACACTGCCACTTTAACTAAGGTCTTTAACACGAACATTTACACAAATAACTATAAGTACTTATTTTCAACTTCGCATCATTTACTTCTTCAATGCCTCAACCTTCGAAATAAGAGTATCCACCACAGACGGATCAGCAAGTGTTGTCGTATCACCGAAAGTATCAAGCTCTCCAGCCGCAACCTTACGCAAGATACGTCTCATAATCTTACCACTTCTCGTCATGGGCAATGCCGCCGTCAAAACAATCATGTCTGGAGTGGCAAACGGCCCGATGGAGGTGCGAACTTGATTACGTAGCTCTTTGATCAAGTCCTCGCTTTCGGGCACACCCTCGGTAAGAGTGACGAAGCAGCAGATACCCTGTCCTTTAATATCATGAGGTACGCCCACCACAGCCGCTTGAGCAACGTTCGAGTGAGCCACCAATGCCGATTCTACCTCGGCAGTACCGATTCTGTGACCTGACACGTTGAGTACATCATCCACACGGCCGGTAATCCAAATGAATCCATCTTCGTCACGTCGGCATCCGTCTCCTGCAAAGTAGTACCCTGGATAGGGCTTCATGTATACATTGAGGTAGCGTTGATGATCTCCGAGGCAAGTTCGTGCCATTCCCGGCCAGGGCTGTTTGATTGCCAATACGCCTTCTGCCACCGTTTCGTTGATTTCTTGCCCGGTTGCTGCATCCAAGACTACTACTTCAATACCGTAGCAGGGCAGGGTACATGATCCTGGCTTCATCGGCGTTACTCCGGGTAGATTTGTGATTACATGGCCACCAGTCTCTGTCTGCAAGTATAGCACACGCAATGTCAGACCAGTGCACATAATACCAACATGAGTTACTTTTAAATGCACTCACCTGCCAATAAGTATCAACGACGGCACACTTTCCCTTCCCAATAACATCAAAGTACCATTTCCAAGCCGCAGGATTGATAGGCTCGCCCACAGTTCCCAAAACCTTCAACGAACTCAAATCATACTTATTGGGAGCCTCATCACCAAACCTCATCAAGCTACGAATTGCAGTCGGTGCCGTGTCTGTGTTGGGTATATAACACTGCATTTAGAATCAAGTGTACTGTATCACACGGATAAAGTGACAGTTCCACACTTACAAAACACTGTAATCTTGTGACGTTGCACCCTATCCCAGTAACGACCATGATCAGGATACATTGGAGTCGATTCAAACATGAATGTAGAGAGTCCATTGAGCAATGGACCGTAGACTGCAGATAAAGAAGAACAGTTAGAGCCAATACACTTCTTGCTTCAACCAAAGTCACACCACAACACAATCAAGAAAAAGCTCACCAATATACGTATGCCCCGTAATCCATCCAGCATCCGCCACACAAGCATACACATCCCTATGCGGATCATCCTCCTTCGAAGGCCCCGTCTGTTGCGCCAACCCAAAGCTATTCGCCGTAGTATGCATCGCATACAACGCATACCCTCCCGTCGTATGAACCAATCCCTTAGGACGACCGGTACTCCCCGAAGTATACAATATAAACAATGGATCTTCGGCATCCATCCATTCGCATGCACACACTGGTCTTTGGGCCGATACCAAATCGGTAAACCTCACGTGCAGACTCTCATCTTGATCCCACTCGTTGCCATTGGATCCGGCACCGTCAAACACCAACACTTTTTGGACGATACCCACACATCGTTCTTTCTTCACGGCCACATCGCATATCGTTTTTAGTGGTAAATTTCTCCCGCCTCGACTACCCGAAGCGGCAGTCACCACCCATTTACTTTTAGCATCTTGAATCCTATCGGCAATAGCATCCGCGGAAAATCCTGCAAAAATCACGGAATGGACGGCACCAATCCGTGCACATGCCAGCATGGTCATGGCCAATTCGGGTACCATGGGCATATACAACGTGACCACATCTCCCTTTTGGACTCCAATAGACTTTAACCCATTGGCAATACGGCATATATTCAATTGTAGTTCACGATAGGATATACGTTTCACAGAAGAGGGTTCATCTCCCTCCCATATGATGGCGGTTTCATTACCGCGATTGTACGGAGGGGAACAGTATCGATCGATGGCATTATGGCAAATGTTGAGTTTACCACCTGCAAACCAGGATACGGATCCGTCGATGAAGGAACCGGTGAGTACCGAGGAAAAGGGTGCGAACCAGTCGAGTTTGGAGGAGGCGAGGGAGGACCAGTAGGCCGAGGTGTTTTGGATGGAGGTGGCGTGGGCTGATTTGTAGAGGGATAAAGAGGCGGAGGTGGAGGGGTTGTAGAAGGGTAAGGGGAGTTCTTCGGAGTGGGTCATTGTTTTGGGTTTGCTTCGTTTGGATGTTGAGGTTGTTGGTGGTGATGAGGTTCGTTTCATTTGATATTTGTGTCAACTGGTTGTTGCTCCATCACGATCTTTCAAGACGTCAAATCTTGATGGATCCTCGTTCCTCGTGGAGCCTCACGTGGGAATTGATACGATCATATCCAGAGTTCAAACTAACTGCACACAAGTACCTGCCATAGGTAGCTTGGTCTCAAGAGCTGTTTTACTTCAATTTAACAGTTCATGGGCAGGCAAAGACATTGCTGTGGCATCTGTTTGGTAGTAGATATTATGGTACTTGCACTTGATCGTTAGAGTTTTAGTTGTATTGCAAAGAGAATGAAGTGAAAGTAGAAAGGGTGATGAATGGAGTGAACTTCATTCTCAAGAGCTATCACTTCATTATTAGTAGTTTATGGCAGGACAAGGCAGAAAAAGAGATTCTTGTTCATCTGCTTTTACTTGACTTGAATGTTATAGTTTTAGTCGGAAGTATTGCGACAAGAATGTAGTGAAAGTAGGCAGGCCAGGTGTATCCTTCAAACTCTTTCACACCGAATGAATATCAAACTTCGGCACTAGAAGTAACCTAATAATTGAATGAAGCTAAGACAAAGATTAACTACCTTTCATTTAAACAGAAGAGATGAATCCCCTTTCTCTATAATGTATACACACCACATCGTTCTGCCAAATTGTTGTTCAAGGTAAAAAGTGTTTTTCTCTCAATGCTCCCCCAACCAACACACTCGACAGTACTTCTTTTTAGGAAACAAATAATACGATACCCACAACATTCCTTCGATACAAAATCCGTTCATCCCCCCGCTTCATATGTCTATATACCAAATCCAAGAGACAAGTATTGTGCGCATAATTATTTAGCAGCATGAACTCTCCTTCTTAACCTGCTGGCTACGAAGAGAAACACCAGGCTTGGAAGCAGGAGCCGCGCTGGGCTGATTCTTCATCCTAGCCTTGATCTGGCTAGCCATGGTCAAGAAAGCCTGCTCGACATTCGTCGAAGTCTTGGCAGACGTCTCCAAGAACTCGATTCCGAGTCCATCTGCAAACTCCTTACCCTGTTCGGTGGACACGACGCGCTTTCCCTCGAGATCGCACTTGTTGCCCACGAGTAGCTTGTTGACATTTTCGCAGGCGTACCTGTCAATTTCGTGGAGCCATTGCTTGACATTGTTGAAGGACTCGTTGTCCGTGACGTCGTAGACGACAATGATACCGTGGGCTCCTCTGTAGTAGGAGGAGGTGATGGTGCGGAAGCGTTCTTGTCCGGCTGTGTCCCAAATTTGGAGCTTGATTGTCTTTCCGTCGAGTTCGATTGTGCGGATTTTCTGTTGTGAGAAGGCAGGGTAAGGGGAAAGGTAAGTGAAGAGAGACAAAATGTTCAAGCTGCCAAAGATGGTATCTGTTCACCCCCTCTACTTCTGCGCAACCTTGTGCTTCTATATTTCACTTCATAAATGCACCCTCCCCTCGAGATCCAATTTAGTTCGGCATCTCATCCCCTTGCTGGTGACAATAGATTGTGGCCCCCACAAGATCACAACCACATATTATCCCATGAAAACTATCAGTGAATTGGTCCACCCCATAGACCAACCCCCGGCTGCCACACAACTCCTTTGTGCAGTACAACTAAAACTAAACAGAAGAGAATCCATTATACTCACAAAATCAACACCAATAGTGGAAATGTATGACTCCGTATAGGTATCATCAGCAAACCTCAACAAAAGGGAGGATTTACCAACACCAGAGTCTCCAATGAGGAGGAGTTTGAAGAGATAGTCGCTGCATAGGAGAAAGGCGGAGGATGGAAGGTTAGATATTGGTTTGGGGAGTGAAAAAAATGATGAGAATGGATCAGTTTCAAAAGAGAGATCACTGCCTCTTCGTTCCTCTGGCTCCTCCACTTGTCTGGTCAACTCTTTTGCTTCTACCTGCACATGTATGTTTCAGCTGTCTCCAGAAAAAATCAGCAAGCAAATAGTTTCAAACAAAAGGGGGTCGTGCACCACCACCAACAGCCATGAATCACCTGGGATCATCCATAACACTCATCGTTTCAAAGAGATGCAATAGCTAGTATTATTAAAGATCGAATCAATCGAATTTATGAGCCATCAAAAACAATGAAGTTGGATCCAAAAAGCCGCAACAGATCCGCCCCCATGCGCACGCTCCCCCCTCTTAAAGCTAAGCGGCACCAATTTTCAATGACCGCCGCACCGGCCCCTTTTCTCTCTTTCTCTCCTCTGTTTCATTCACCGCCAGAGCAGCAGCACCTTCTATGGTTTGTCTACTTACTATTCAGGATTCATTGCTTCTATTTTTTGCTATTCGTCTATGGTATGGAGAGGAGGCTGGTCGACGGCGGTGGATTGAAAAAAATGAGAGTGACCGTTGTGGTTCGGATTGCGGTCGCGTTCGCGACTGCGAAAAAGATTCTGAAGAATTGGTTGAAAAGGTATCCTATAGGTGTGTTTACCCACTTAAAAATGAGGTAAGCCCACTAAAATATCCCCCCAAGTCCACCCCTCTACCCTCAACCCACATCACAATCAACCCTTGTCAACAACTTCACAGGCAACATTACAAGGAATATGGCCATATGGGGCAGTCCTCTCATTTTGATGGCTGTATAACAACAGAGCCTCTCGGTGGGTCGGCATCGGCAGCAGCAAGCAGGTCTTTTGGAGACGCCACACTTTTAGATGAACGGTTTCCAAATGACTTGCACTCTGTCACAAGCTGCTTTATGCACTCAAGATACCTGTGCGACACGGCTATTGTATGTAATACTGTAACTTCATGCATTGGATTCTTGGATTTTTCCTTTATGTCCCATTGTGCAGTATCCTTTATTTAGCTGTGTAGCGACTCCTTGCAATCCTTTTTTACAGTGGCAATGCTTGACCAAAATTATCAATGGTGAAGTACCTGAACAATTTTTAACCCTTTCCTGCACTGGGGCTTATTTGGGGCATATTGCACCTAATTGTACATACTTAACTCAGCAAGTTTATGGTCGATTCGCATGAAACCAAGTATGCAAACCTTTTCATTATACTGTCAGCAAGCTAAATTCCAAGTTTTAGGACCATCCTATGGGTATTGGTTGAGTTGTGGGGGGTATTCCAGACAAGACCCTTTTCAATTAGCTAGTTAAAATAACATGACGTATTTCAGCCTAACAGTTACCTAGTATGGAAGACTTCATCCTCTGATGTTATCCAATACAACATCAAATTTACCTCTTTATGCGTAGATTTCAGGAAGAAAGCGGTTGGATCATTGTCATTGGCTTTTATGCGGTTGTTTAGCTGCTCAGGATACTGCTCTGCACTCTTAGGCGCGGGGGTTCTACAAAATGGATTCCCGATTAGATTGTACTTCGTGTGCATGACAACATCCGCTACAAACAAATTTCCCGCAGCAACCCATGTATGTTTGACCTCCGCCCATTTCACTTTCAGGCGACATGAGAAAACATACAGGGCAATCCTCTCTTTTTGGCGGCTGCCGGAATAGCTCCTCTTCGTGTAAGTACTCGGCAGCTCGTTTCCTGCACTTCTTTCACGGGCTTGCATGCAGCACAAGCCTTCAGCTTGATGTCATCATTTTCTTCCTGGCCTCAGTTGGCACATGAGGTTGGCTCTTTGCTCTCTGCAGCTGTGCCATGGTGGAACGTGTCGGCCGAGAAATATAATTTGGAGAAGAATGAAGTACCTGTCCGTCTATTGTAAAAATGAAAACTTTCAGAAGGTATTCTATGGCGGGAAACCTCGCCTACATCCCTACCCATCACCTTCATCACCCATCACCGCCTCCACCGACGCACAAAGAAAACAACCATGAAGACCACTGCAACAATAGCCCTCCTAAGCCTCCAAACAGGCACACACGCCTTTCTATCACCACCGCTTCATCGATCCATCACTTCATCCCACCCATCCTCCAACTACCCACCAACAACAACATGCACAAACCGCCTTACATCAATGCACCTCCCATCCCTCAAAGAACTAGCATCCCAAAACCCCAACCCCGACTCCCTCCACCCCACCGACTCTGCCCAAACCACCCCCCAACTCCTCCATGCCCTCTGGGGTCTCATTTCCGACGCCACCAAAAACATGCAGCGCGGTGATTCCTTCACAGTACTCTTTCCTGCCATGAATCAATATCTGACCAATGGAGAGTATGTATCCAAGCTAATGGCACATTTGGATGCATGTAAAGATGTCTGTGATGATTTCGGTATCAATACCATTATCACTCCTTATATAGATACTGCATCAAAAGTAATTACGGGGTTTACAGTCAAGAGCTTTCGGAATCCGTATTCTACAATAGGGGGGAACTTTAACGATGACCCCAATGAAATGAGGTTTGCACCCGATCCTTTTTGGGATGAGAATGAAGTTTGGGACTTTAGTGGATTAGATGATGATGAAGTATTATCAGAAGAAGAAAAGAGGTTGAAATCTCTACCAGAAATAAAGGATTTGATACCACAACAAGATGAAGTGATTATAGAAACGAGTCAAAAATGGGTAGATCGAATGATGGCCGATTTGGCATTATGTCCATTTACTGCTAGTGCCAATAAGAGTGGTATACCCGCTGGTCCGGTACGGTATGCTGTGGATCGAGTGAAGTGTATGGAAGAGGCGTATGCGGCGTATTGGCAGGAGGTTTGTTTGATTGAGGGGGTGGGGGAGGGGGATGTTTCGACTACTTTGCATATATTGCCGGAATTTTGTATGAATTCTGTGGAGAGTGAGTTTGTGTATTGCTACTACAATATGATGCTGTTGCAGACTGATCTTGCACTAATTCTGCTGCTATTTCTTTTGTTGCATTTTTTCATTGCAATCTCAACAAAACACCCCTGACATTACCACTTACAAACTACAGTGTTTGAGCAATGGGCAGACACATTAACAGGGACCTTAGAAGCACTCAACATTGAAGAACTGTTACAGCTCATCTTCTTCCATCCAGATTGGACTTTTCGAGATGGAGGAGATAGGAGTGGTCAGGGATTGGCGGCGAATTATGCGCGGAGGAGTCCGTGGCCCATGGTGAATATATTGAGAACGAAGCAGGTTAGGACTGCGCAGAAGGGTATTCCTACTGGGTTGGTTTATCAGCAGGTGAGTGAACATTTGCTTTGAGTCCTTGCAGTTGATGTTGACTGACAGTCTTTATTACATCAAAATATACATTCATCACTGTACATCACGTCACAATTTACACCTTCAACACAACAATCGCATTCAGAATGAAAAGACACTAAATCGCATAGGAACATTCAATCTGGAAAAAATGCTGCGTCTACGAGATTGGTCCGAAGTGGCCGGAATGAAAGTAAACCGCAAAGACATGGAGGCACTCCGCGTAGCCCAAGACCTACAAGTCCAAGGCGCGGTACGCGACGAGGACACCTCCTTCATGTTTGACTCAACGCCCGCTGCTAACAAGGTGGATCGATCTCAAATCGATGGAGGGAACATGGTCAATGTGATTACTCAGGCTTTGGAGATACGGCTTGGGCAAGAGGATGTATTGAACGGAGCTCAGACGAGTGCTGCAATGATGGCTTCTGACTTTTTGTTGGAGGAATTGAGTAAGATTCAAGAAAAGTATCCGGGAGACGCAAAAGCAAAAGAAATTCCTCGACGAGGGTATGCGGCTGCTTATGGATTCGATATGTTGGATGACGAGGATGAAGAGTTGGAGGATGCTCAAATGTCTGCCTTGTGGGGTGGCGGAGGCGTACCAATGACAAAGGATGAAGATAATCCGAGAGGGATGGATGTGATAAAAGGTTGGTGAAGGTTATAAAGTAAATGTGTAACAATACCTCATGCACTGCGTTAAGATAGAAAGGTTGAAGAGTATATGTTGAACAATACCTCGTGTTACGTTAAGATGCACATCTAGAGTATCATACTCCATTGTGAATCTGAGCCATCATTTCAAACCACTGTCTCAGAGCATCTCCCAATATTTCAGGCAGAGAAGTCAAGTCATTTACCACCAAGTAGTATGGAAATGGATAGTCCTCAATAAAGTGCTTGATCTGCGGTTTACCCTTGACAAATGAGACCTCCTTCATGTTCAATATGCTTTCGTTGCCCTTGTTTGACAAGTCGGCATCCTCTCCTTCTACAATAATCATAACCATTAGCATGTTCTGTTCTGACATTTGACGAATTAATCTACGCAGTTTGGACCTGCTATCTCGCTCGATGCGACCATCGCTGATCATGAACACAAGTTGCATTGACGACGAAGCACTCTCGACGTTTTCAAGTGCAGCGATTGAACTCTCGACACAGAGAGCAGTCCTTGTTCTCTTTTGGTTGAACGTAAAGTTGCTGACAACATTGACCCCGGATTCGGAAGTGAAAGGGAGGTTGAAAGGGTGAATGAGCTTCATTTCTTCTCCAAAACTAGCCACGCCGAGCTGACCAATCTCCAATTGGCTCATTCCATTGGCAAGAGTTGCCAATGCACGCAGAGCAATATCTCCGGCTTGACTCTTTTGCATACTCTCCGAATCATCTACTGCAATCAGAATACGATAATCTCTTTTTGCCGGCTTTGTGCGTCTTAGCCAAATCTTGTCCTTGCGATAACCACTTGCAATGTAACCAATGATGCGTTTCATGTTAACTCGTTTGCCAGTACGGTAGTCACCGCGGAGTTTTGTTGCTAATAAAGGCTCCATGACTAAGCGAAGCTTTTCACACAACCTTCGTGATAGATTGTTTGTTTCAGACTGTATTGTCTGCCAACGAATCCTGGCTTCTTGAATGTCCAAGGAATTGAACTCTGTTGAAACTTCCACCTCTTGAATATCATCGGAATCATCCATATCTTCTATGTCAGATACTTCTGATGGCATTTTGTTTGAACTCAATGGAGCATTCACTGAAATTGGTGTCTCTTGAATTTTGGGTTCGTTAACTTCTTCCATGTTGTCATCTTGTTCCTCTTCCTTCTTTTCGGTGGAACTTTCCTGTCGATGCTCGGCTTGTTCTTCTTGTGAAGGCATCGATTTCGAATCTGATTGAGATGACTTGGGTTTATTGCGCTTGGATTGTTCATCGCGATCTTGCATTTCAACATCACCATTCTCGTCCGCTTGATCATTCGGCTGAAACTCGTCGTTTTCGTTCTCTTGCAGTAGCTTTGCTTGCTCCTCTTCGGCAGCACCTAATACTTGACCGCTGTTCTCTTCATTCTCCTTGGAATATTCAAACACTCCGTCTTGGTCCATCTTGGCTCGCTGCTGCTGCGGTTCTTGATCACCGGTGTTTTGGTTGGAAGGATTTTCGTCGTCAGGATTGTCATTGATAATGTCCAGCTTTTTATGCCAAAACTTTTCTGCATCCCCAGGATTGCGAAATGGGTTGGGAACTTTATCAGCCTCGTTGTTACTCTGGCCTTTTTCTTGCTCGCTGGCTTGCCCAGACTGCCATGCACCGTCATTGCCGCTGCCACTGTTACCTTGAGATGATTCTCCAATGTTCTCGTCAGCCCCGCCAGCATCTTCTTCAGCCTTGCCATCATCTCCGGTGTCGTCGTCTTGATCTGCATCATATGTTTCCTTGACGGCATCTTCGCCTTCAGGTGCAGCGATACCATGCAGCTGTTCTTTAGTCTCGTGTTGATTTTTCGCTGAATGCTCCATGCGCGGTTCTTCGTCTTCTTCATTATCATCCGGAGGCTGTTCCTCATTGGTATCATCTTGATTTTGAACGTTACCGCCTCCTGACACATCCATCGCCTCAGACTCTTCTGCCTCTTCTGTATCTAGATTTGCCTCCGCGTCCGTCTCGGTTTCGTTATTAGCATCAGCATCTGACGCATCATCCGGTTCCTCAGATGCACTGGCGCATTCGTCACCTTGGTCGGCTGGGGCATCCTCTTGATCTTCGTCTATGTTCAGACCCTCGTTAAGATCTATGCCCAAGTCTTCTGGCTCATTATTTTCTCCGTTTTGTTCATCTCGTACATCAAGACCGTGTGACTCCTCATACTTATCTTCGGTATCGTCATTGATGTTATCCGTGTCATCCATGTCATCTTTATTGTTCTCAGCAGCTTCGTCCGGTGCATTTTGCTTGGCATCGTGTGTTTCAGCATCCTGCTTATTTTGCCCTTCTTTATCATTGCCATCCTCTGTCTCCTCTTTTGTGCGCATCTCGTCCTCTAGCTTTTCGCCAGTCATCTTGCTGTTGTCTTCAAACTTCTCTTCCTCTTGATTCATGTCTTCCAAGTCATCCTCATTGTTGTCCCACATCTTTTCATCTACCACCTGCTCATTGGGATCATTGCCATCGCCCATTTCTCGATCAATTTCTTCCTCGTTGTTACCGTCCTCGTCATCGTTCTTATCATCATGTTGCTGCTCAGGGAGATCATAATTTTCGCCATCAAAATCACCTTCCATCTCCATTCCCGTGTCAACTTCATCTTCGTTGAGCTGTTTCTTCTCTTGCGACGATTTGGCCTCTTGCTCTTCCTCCCCTTTTGTTATCGAGTGAATTGGTTAGTACTTGAGTTCACGAGCTATGATCCATCCTTGCGACTCACCTTTCAAACCAAGCAGCTGCTCTTCGTTTTCAATCTGATCCGTAACGTCATTCTTGCCTTCACCTTCGCCCATTCCAGTGCCCTCCACGTCATCTTCAAACTTCATGTTTCCCGCACCTCCCGCTCCATCGCCTTCACCGCCGTCTGATACATCGTCAGCACAAAACCCCTTGGCGATGAGAACTCGAAATACACGAAGCAACACGTAAAGTAGCTTGGTGTGCTGGCGGTAAAAGACTGCAGCATCTTGAAGTCTACATTTGGATAGCTGAAGCACGTTTCTAACCAATGTGAATGAATTAATCGCTGCTTTCGTGCACAATGATCGAATCGGCTCAGTTGGGGCTTCATTGTTATGTAGTGAAAGAAGACATTTTGACAGCTCCCGTATTTTCTGGTTCAGTTTGGAAAGCTGCAGGCCGTCCCATTCGTTTATCATTTTCATGTGGCTCTCGCACACTTTCGTCTCGTTTTCTTGCTGCAGTTGGTCTGGAGAGCTATCTTTTGATGCAGCTTCTCGAGATGAACATATAGACTGAGCTGAAATCAGCGTGCTTTGTACAAGGTTCGAAATCATCTGAAGAGTTGTTGTTGTCTTTGAATTGGCAGCACTCGTCAACTTAGCCTCATCGTTGAGTTTGACGGAATTCGCCAACATCATTGAGTAGTCTACATTACCTATACATGAATCGAATATAGACGACGGCAATGCATCACTACACAACTCTACACATGAAAGCAAATCCCGTTTGCTATCATCCAGTAGGATTGGCATATCATTGCCTATACTGTAAATACGATCGAGAGATATTGGACAAGTCCCACCTGATGGAGAGTAACCCTCTTCTAACTTTTGGGCACATCCCGCAAGAATGGTAATTGCGTCACGAACTTTGTTTTGGTGATCGGTATCAACAAGAGATGATGATTCTTTTAATAGAAGTACAAGTTGACGAAATCCCTCAATAGCCAACGCTATGGAGGCATCAAACTCAGCAGTTTGATGAGAGAGGTCTAATTGGCCTGTTGGAATATTGTCAGTGACGCCTTCATAACAGTTAAGAAATGACTCGAATGCTGATATGGTTTCGATCATATCAACAAGCATACAACGCTCCTGGCAGATCAAAAATAGCATATGCTCGCAATATCCTTGCATTAACGCCATCTCCCTTTGGCTCATATATTGGCTGCCCAACATAGATATCTCAGAGCGAATCCTTGATATTTCAACTTGGCATCTATGGAAGTAAGATTCTCCTTTCTCCAGTGATTCTCGAATAGCAAGAGGTGCATCATCTAAAGAAGGTGTGGGAAGTTGAAGGAGTTGGTGAGATTCTCGTATCTGGGATGGTACTGACCATTTCATTGATGAAAGGCCCTGATCCTTGAGAACTTTGAACAGATCCACTAGTGCTCTTTGTTTCAACTGTTTTGTCGCCTTGGGATCTCTCAAGCTTTCTATTCTTGTGAAT
This sequence comes from Cyclotella atomus, assembly GCA_036939935.1. Classification (NCBI taxonomy): domain Eukaryota; phylum Bacillariophyta; class Thalassiosirophyceae; order Thalassiosirales; family Thalassiosiraceae; genus Cyclotella; species Cyclotella atomus. Next base: position 15,631 of record JALLPI010000191.1, on the reverse strand, counting down.
AATGATTCCAAGATGTCGACAATGATTACTGCTCCAGAGTTAGCCCACGAAGTGCCTTTTGAAATGACCGATTTCATGCGCTTATTGTAATGACTTATCCCGGTGATGTACTTGTCCACACTGTCTGCAAGGCCAGCTGCAGCCCAATCCTCGTAAATAACATCCATGATCAGTTTCGAGTTGTCAAACTTAATTCCCGGCGCGGTCAATGCTGTCTCATCTATTTCAGTCCGTGTCAAGTGTGGAAACATTGATGTATTGCCTGGGACCACAGTAATGGGTTCGTGGTCGACAGCCGTCGTCTGATTGCTTGCCCTGATGCCATCAACAAAGTTTTGCTCCAGTATATTCATGACCGTTGAATCCAGTACTTCATCATAGTCTCTAAGAAATTTCATTAGCTTACGATGGTTCTTCTCGCTGGACTCAGCCTAAGTAAAGAGATGGCGGTGAGAATAGGGTATTTTTGCCGATCAGAGGATAGTCACGTTTCATGGTTTGAACTCACCAATGAATAATACGTCTGCTCATCCCATTTTGCCAGCTTCACTTCGTCTTTCAATCGTTTCTCAATGGGCTCGCGCTGTTTATCCTTCTTGTTGACGAGGATGGGCATGAGCCGCTCATAATAATTCCACATTGAATGCATCAGCCTTGCCAATGATAAACGCTCGATGCCAGTGACAGAGCATTCATGTCTGAGCTCGTTTGCAAATGACCTGAGAAGTCGCAGTCTGTCTGAGCACTCAGAGATATTTGATGTCAAGATGAATGTGTCCAAAACTTGGGCTAGCTCATGAATACTCTTTGTTTCGACAACTAATCCCAATCTCTCTGCAAGACGTGGATAGCCTTTCCATACCCATTTTGGTGATAGTACCGATATATTTTCAACATTGCAGTTGGTGATTTTGCCCCCTGCTCTGTCATTGTGGATCAAGCTATACATTCTTGGCCAGTGGCGATTGGCACGTAAACCACGGCGTTTCTCTCGCATAGTCAGCAGAGACGACCAACTATGCAACTCGAGCTTTCTCCAGCTAGTCACTAAAGCACTGATATCTTTGAGAGGATTTCCTAGTTGTACATGCTGACTGGCATGCTGTTCCCAATCCTGAGCTCGACGTAAAATAACTTCCAGTCCAGCCATAACCTTACCCAGTGATTCGACTTGAATGTCCAACTGCCGTATTCTTTCTACAACCTGACCAAGCCCAACTAGCACGGCGTGGCCAGGAAACGCTCGCAATAGCTGTGCGATACGGATAAGTAGGTTGCGAAGTGGTTCGTCGGCCTTAATACTCTCTGATGGGAATGGGTCATGATGAAAGTCTCGCGTTGTTTCGGAGTATAGCGAAGGCAACCAAACGTTTCTCTTAGTGTCGCATCTCAGCGCAAGAGCAAGAGTGTGAGATCCTAGAAACTGCAATTCGTCTTTGGGATTTGGCATCAAATTAGTTAGTTCACTCATTATGCTCGCAGCGCCATACGATGCAACAAATGCTCTTGTACGGAGTTTGTCATCAGCTTTTGATGTCTTGTCGAACAAGTCACGGTGTAACATAACGGCCAACGACAGTTCTTGATCCGAGAGCTGCTTGCTGGTGGTGTCTTGTTCGGTTTCGCCCGTTTCTTGAGTAGCATGCTCGTCGTCGTGTTCTTCTTCCAATCTAGTAAGAATACGTTGGAATTCAACACCATGATCGGGAAAGTGCTCTCTAAGTTCTCGTTCTTCTCGTTCTGCCTCACTTTCGTGCTTGGTTCCATCATCTTTGTTGGGCTTTCGGTCCAAATGAGCCGTTGAGCAATTAGCAATCAGTGAAAGACTGTCATTCACAGTTATAAGGTCTCCATAAGACAGACCAGTTGAGGTCTTATCGAGAGTTGATCGTAAATGCAACCTGATCAATGTAGCCAAATGATACGATTTAACGATACTTGCGATTTCAGCCTTTGCTCCAGGACGAGCAGTAACACCGAAATTGTGTAGCAGCTCATTAAGGCATGTTGTAACAGAATCTTCAGTGAGCTGGAGTGAACATGCATCGTTTGTATACGGATACGTCAAAAGTGAATTTTGGACCTCTACCATTGATTTTGAGTAGGAAGACTGATCGCGGATGAGGCTGAGCTCACGTAATCCACGCTGAATAGACCGGATTTCATTGATACAAGGGATAGTAACGTCTTCGTACATTGAGTAAACTGTTGATAGACGGTTGCAAAATGCTGCTGCCGAGCACTGCCAATTTGTTTCTTGTGATATAAAGTTAGATCCATCAGACTTCTCGATAAGCTTGACTATACTTGTGACCTTTTCAACACTGACAGTCTTGCAGAAGTGATGGATCTCGCGATACAAATCATAAAATGGAGGTGAATTGGGTGGGCGTTCAATGATTTTCTTTTCTTGTCGTGAACGCTTCGTCATGTGTGCATCTCTTTGGTTGCAAAGCAGGTTTTGAACAGGTTGGCTGATACCGAAATTTCCTTCTGAGAGGCCATTGTGAAGACAAAAGGAGAGTAAAGTTGAGTTTATGTCACCAATGACAAAGTCAAGTTGTTCCACCTTGGCTGCTGGTTTGCGCCCTGGGTCAATTGGTGATGACGGTACCAATAGATGGAGTCTTACAAGACCGAGGTAAGTCCATGCTTGAGCTAAGTACTGCTTGTACGTCACCGATCCTCCATCGGTAACGTTAAGCAGTTGAATCTTTCCGATAAGTTGTGCAGACAAATCGCTCAACTCAGCCCCAATGGCTGGTGCTAAAGATGACGTGTTGATATCAAATGTTGGGGGCTGATCCAAAAGCTGGATAGTGCTTGTAGCATCACATCCATTCTGTTGATGCACTGCCATCAAAACAACTGAAAAGTGGTACTTGATCAAATCGATTGGAGATTCTCGATTCCACTTCTTGCATCGTGTGAATAACGACAACAAGCTGCTGGCTTGAGACCGTCTTGCCTCCCCGTTTTCCATCGTAAAGAAGGACCGATCAGAGGCCAGGGTTGGAAGTTGAAGTAAATGGAACATGGCACTTCGATGAGCATTCATGTTGACTCGTTCCGGGCCAGCACAACTAGCTACAAGAGCGCTTTTTGATGATGCACAAAATATGGGTGAAATAGAAGTGGACTGGCGAGATTCATAATCCTTATTCCAAAGACCTGGTCCTTGGAGATTGGAACTGATGAGCTCGAGATCATTAAATGAATTACACCAATGGTGACCATGAAATGCTGATATCATACGAGGAAGCAGACAATTCGCGGTGCGAAAAACGCTCTCACTATCCAACGACTGACTGTCTAGCACCCAATTAAGTGTCTGGTACGGACGGATGTCCTGTACTGACCACTGTGTATGTGATGAGAACTTTTGTATGAATGACTGAATTGATGGACGTAGTTGACGCAGATCTTCTAAGAGACTGTTCCCTTTTGAGTTAATATGTCGTCGTAGGACTGAACTAAGAGCAAAAATGATGGAGGCTTCATCTTGTACACATAAAATTTCACCTGCAGATCAAAAAAAGTGAACGTTGTTTAGTTGTGTGAGCCAAGCTCAGCTGTGGAACTATCACTGTAGCAATTCAGCTCTAACATACCAATTTGTGATGTTTGGATTTTCCCAAAACGAATAGCTAGATTGGATACAAAATCTGTTGCACTCTGCCTCGTTTTGCCCCCTTCTCCTAACCCTTTGATGGCTTCGAGATCTAGGGCATTCTCCACTGTTTTGATTGTTGTGTCAATGGTGGCAAAATTCAAATCAGCAGCGAAATTCGCAGCTTGGCATTTGAATGATTGGGCGATAGACGATGCGACTATCCCGCATGTATTGTTTGCTATTGGCAAGACTTGATCTTTCGTCTCGTCGGTAGCTGCACAAAATATCGTAGAGATGGCACCGAGGAGTTGTGATGTGAATCCTTTGTCAATATAAAGACAGGGGTGATTTTCCGCAACTAAGTTGTTGATATCAACTTGAGAAGAGGTCGAGGAAACGATGTGAGTGAATCCAAAGATATCTTCAGTTGTTAGTGCAGACTGCTTTGAAATCTCTTGCAGCTTAGAAAGGACTTTCATGTTGTTAAAAGACGAGGGTAGAATTGGATGGCCACCTCTTTTCCACAGGAAATCGGAAGACGAAATGCTGCCTCCCATGGATTCTTCAACCATTTTGTCAACTTTTTCAAAGGATAAATGTAACTGCCTGAGCATAAGGTTGATTTCTGAATCAGTTGCCGCTGCATTATTGTGGAAAAGCATCTTGATGTTGTTGGTAGCTTTCTTCAGCCACGAGTAGTTTACAAGAAATTCACCAAACGAATTTCCAAGCTGTGAGTTTGAACCAACACCAACGTTGTTACATCTCTTGAGATATTGCCAAAGCCGATCACGACGAAGACTGACTTGCATCAGTACAGCACTACCATCGCCAGTGCTTGTGTTTGCAGACTGTAATAGCATACTTAGTGTTTGAAACAAAGGGAAAAGAAGCGGTGTTATTGGGCAGTGAATGTCGGACGCATCCACTCTTTTCATGTTGATGCAATATGACAGTGCAACGACATTCATCTTGCCGTGATGGGGGAGCGCATTGGCGCAATTCAGTTGGTAGTAAGTGAAAGCTTCCTCCGTTGAATGGTGCAGTCTAACTGGGAGAAAAGAGCTAAATATGTCACCAGCATCGATACTTTTATCCAACGATGCGTTCACAATATCCATCAGGGAGTTTTCATCGCCCGTTATTGCACTTTCAGGTAAACGAGGAACCATAAGACTGAGTAAAAAAACCATGACCTTGATCTGCGACGATACCACTTGGCATTGACCATCAAAGTACGTTAGCAGCTTGGTGAGATCTTTGATGCACATAGCTTCCAACAATCGACAGAAAGATTGGAGCAGCAATCTGGCCTGACCCTTTTCCGGATGCGATTGAGGATGGTTGAAGTCGGAAGCAACCATGGAAAATATGTATGACTCAAGGTCATGTTGGTTGCTGCGTATCATGACTCGGCTTAACCTGCTATATCGTGCAAGGTCGCCATCAAAAGAGTCAAGCATCAAGTGTTCTCTCGACGACATGGATGATAGCAATCCTAAAAAAGAAGACACCTCAAGTTGATGTTTGCGGCCGATGTCTTCGTGTGTCTCGTACAATAGTTGGTGAGATGTATCGAGAGGCGAACATGATCCACGTTTCAGGAGGGAAGAAAACATTGCACCCCAACCTTTCAGAGATTTGATAGTGGGTACATCTTCGTGGCAACCCAAGCTCTGTACGCAATCAGAGTGATGCGACGTGATCATACATTGTCCGACAGCATAACTTCTCACACCAGAATCACACAGTCCAGCTAGAGCATCCACCGTTTCTACATTTCCGGTGCTATCCGGTGTATCATTGACGAATCCAGGCGGGATGACGCATACTTCGATACAGCGATTTCTCATTGCTCTTGACACTTCGCCGTGAGAGATTGGATTCATGCTTAAAAACAGCCTGAAATTGGGGTGGGGCTTGATAACACGAGGCTTGGCATCTTTGGCACTGTCTGCAATTCCACATTCAGTCACAACGAGCTGGCCTCCAAATTCCATCAGCGGGTTTAAGCGGTCAAGCACGGACGAGGGGCAAAAGTTTACATTTTCGAGGTGAAGCCAATGGCCACGCTCCATTGCCTTTACAAGTATTCCGTCGATCCATTGGAATGGTGATTGTGTCTCTTTTGTGCCACCTTTTCTCTTCGTCAATGCTACCCATTGACGACAGAAGGCAATTTCACTGGAAGTTGTCTCTTGGATTGTAGGGTGGCAGCTGGCAATATCTTCGAAGCAAGATAGTAATTCGTGCATTGCAGGCAATGACTTCTCAATTCCTGACTCGTAGCAAGCTGATGACTCGATAACTGTATAATTCTTGACCACTGCTTGCATCATATCTGCGTCTACCTCCTGAGAGAGACAAACTTTATTGTAGAGTTGCCGTGCTATACTCAATACTTCTTTATAAACCTTCATAGAATCGGTCTGCTCGAAACATCCAATGAGTTCAGCGACATCAGTAGAGGGTGACATTGCAAGAGTTTCTACATGTATATTGCAGGCATCTCCGAGAAGTTTCAGTATAGTGTTCTTCCCACACGAAGACGAACCGACTAAAAGACATGCCCAGTTCATTTGAATACAGCACGCTACCGCTTCCAAGGGCCCGTATAATGATTGTGAAATGTTCGGTCCACTTTCATGAGTAGGTATATGCAACCAAGAGAATACATCTTGGTTGCGTTCAATTTTAGTGGTCCCAACAATGACATGACTTTCAGATACAATGAGTCTTGATGGTGAAGCAATTTTGACGCCCGCGCGAAGGTCAGCAAAGCGCTCCTTGACCAGGAGTCTATCCTGGACTGTCCGTAGCCGTTGCGTGTAAAGAATGTCAGCATACTTTGCAGCAATGGCAGGTGTGACTTCGCCTTTTGCAGTAAGAAGTTGACACCAACGAAACACGTCTCTCAGATTAAACTCCCAAGGACTTCCTTGCTGACCATACAAGCCTCTTTGAACAACATCGTGATGAATCCCGCAGTTTATGTCTACCATCCTCATCACTAAATCTATTGGAACCGTTGGAAATTGGTCAGAAACGATATTGAGGAGATCGTCCCTCGTTAATGCCTCCACATAGACTTTAGTAAAACGATTGAGAAAGGACTTGGGCAGGCCTTTCCTTCCTCCGCCTTGAGCTAGGGGGTTTTGGGCAGCGAAAATTCTGAAAGAAGGCGGGCAGTCGAATGATTGTCCTAGCTCTGGTATGTATACACTCGCTCTATGATCAAGGCAACTATTCAACCCTTCCAACACTGATTGTGAAGCAAGGTTCAATTCGTCTAGAAGGACCCAATCTCCCCGTTTAATCGCCTGCAATAGCACACCATCACACCAACGAAAATTCGCCTGAGAAGTATTGTCAGTTTCGTTCTCGCTGGAATAAGGCAAATCACTACCCATGAGATCAGAAATATCAGTTTGCTCACTGAGATTAATCCGCACTAGATTGTGCCCAGAAGCTGCTGCGAGAGCTGAAATTAGACTGTGTTGAAACAAAATGATATGAAAAAGCGGGCGGCAAGTTAAAAGATACATTGGGAGTACTACAGTCTCACCTCGTCTTTCCAACCCCAGGCGAACCTTCAAGTAATATGGGTTTTGATATTTGCATTCCCCGTAGGACACGGCGCAAATTCATGCCAGTTGTGGGAGCTGTCATGTGAAACTTGGAGTCTGTAGGAATCGCGTTCTGGCCTTTGGGTATTGTGAAGGGTTGTATTCCAAACAAAACATCCGTATCAATAAGCGACTCTTGCAGTTCGCTGAGTTCATCTTTGAACCCAACAATATCCAATGATTCAGACCTCAGTGCAATCTGTTCCAGCAAATAAGATTTGGCCTTGTCACGAGTAGCAGATGCATCATGATTCGATACTCCAGTTCCTAAACCTACTCCGTCTAGGTGCATTAACGCGGCACCGTGAAGAAAGGCAGAATATGTGCTAACGATTTGGCGTTTGACTGTAACATCTGCAATGAACCTTGCCCATGATAGCACATCCCGTAGGGAGAGTTTGAAATCGTTGCAAAATGTTGCTGGATCGTCGCAGATTGCATTATTGAACCACTCGACATAGTTTAGCATCAGGTTTCGAAGATTGCTCAGCATATGTAGGTCTTTGTCATGTGCGTTCGTGTAAGACAGGAATGACCTCTCGAGAACCAAATCTACATCTGATCGTTGAGTCACAGGAGGCACCCATATCTCAGTAAATCGTGATCTCAGTGCAGGACTGAGCTCGCGTTTGCCAAAGTCTGCAGGTACAGAAATAAAAACAATAAGAATCACTTTGGATTGCCAAAGTTATGGATCAAGTACTCACCTCCTCCAGGATTCATTGTGGCAAATATACGAAAGTGTTCATCTGCTTTGACTTCGCTGCTCAAACTTAAAGTGCCAACTTCGTGAGCGCATGCAGGGCCTTCACCTCCCTTCTCTGCTAGAGTTATAGTTCTAGATGGCTCCAAAACTGAATTCAGTCGCTCAAGTACTGCATCTTCAGCAAGACTCATTTCATCCAACAGTAGCATGCAGCCATCTTTCATTGACGTGACGAGAGGGCCGTCAACCCATTCAAATAATGAAGTGTATTTATGATACATCGCAGTGACTTCCTGGAGTGTATTCTGCACCAGTTCCCGATGCAAGCGCTCTGTTGACGAAGATGCGGCATCCCCGTTAGCTAACTTTCTTCTCTTCTTATCAGACTTTTCATTATAAGTACTAGTTGGATCATCTTTTGGGTTGGCAAGATACAATCCAGACAATTCATTCAAAAACTCCACCATAACTTTTGGCTCGTTGGATGAAGGTGCAATCGAAGAAATGTCAAATGAAGTATCACTCCAATTCTGGATGAGTCCTGTCACCTTCTGAGCCATTTCTAATGCAATGCTCGGACGTCCACGTATAGGACGAAATCCACCTAAAAGGTCGCTTGTCTCAGTGCTCGCGTGACAATTCACTACTGTCAGCTGCGTCTTTAAAATCACAGAAAGCAGTTGCACAACCGTTGTCTATATAGAATGGCAATAGAAAATGAGGATGTGAATCAGTTCAAAACGTCTGGTTGATTGATGCATGCTCTTTACCTTGCCACATCCTGTATCACCCACTAGTAAGACCGGCTCTTTCTGCTTTATACAACGCATGACCAAAGAAAGGAGTCTCAAAATAGACTTGGTCGGAGCAATGGAATCTATGCGCAAACCTGATTCTGAAAGCAGAGACTTCTGACCCAAAGCTTGTTCCAACATGACACGACCTTCAGAACTACTGCCATAATATGAATCCTCCATATCAATGCTGACTTTCAGTTCTGTTTCGAGTACATCTCGCACACAATCCTTTTCTTCGTCAATACGTAAACGCTCGGCTAAGAGCATGAAACCTTCTCTTGCTAGCTCCAGTTTTGATGTAGCACCACGTTCGGCCCAACGCAACAAATCTCGGGGTGTCACAAGCCCGTCTTTGCCTCTGAATATACCTGTTCTGCTTCTTCGCTCTCTCAAAGATTTCATCACTTTTACCAACAGTTTCGCGTGAGAAGGTGGGCATCCACATCGACGCTCTAAGATGAGAGTCATTTCATTCTCAGGAATATCCGCCATATGGATCTCTACAAAACGATTACGAAAGGCACGTGACAGAGGCTTCCTGCCACCATATGCTCCTGCTGGATTTTGCGTTGCAAACAAACGGAAGTTGGGGTGCGGTTTGACAACTTCATTGATTTCAGCAAGATAGAGCTCTCGATTGTCATCAAGAAGACGATTGAGAGCCTCGAGGACTTCACTTGGAGCCAGGTTCAGTTCATCGAGAATCACCCAGTAACCCTTCCTTAAAGCGTGAACTAGGATGCCTTCTTGAAAAGAAATCTTGCCATTTGAATCAGCAGCATATGAACCAGTGTACTCTTGTATGTCGGTGTGTTCGTGATTATTGATTCTGACGCAACGATGACCAATTCGTTTTGCAAGGTATTCCACTAAACTAGTTTTGCCCGCAGATGTTGGACCTTCGAGCAGAACTGACCATGGCCCACTAGCAACGGCTTGACACAAACGACGCAGGTTTGATGCAGCAGATGGGGTTAACACAAATTGCGGTCGTCCTTCTGTTGAAGTTGGCTCAGCCAAATCAATCTGCTCTTCGTTTCCAGACTTTATCCAGAAGGGTTTTATTAAAGTATGGGTGTCAACTCCGTTCTTACCATCTGGCCTACGGCCGGGATGGTCGCGCTCTTTTGATGTGAGGCCTTTGCCAAGTGATGAATTGAATAGCTTTTGTACGATTGATCGTGAGGGCGGATCTAAGGATCCCTCGAAAGCGAGCTCAAAGCCTTCAAGGATTGCACGTTGAGCGGAGTACCGTTGTTGTATTATCAGCGATCTAGCTGCAGCCAATGCTCGGCAAAGCGTTCTCATTGTGTATCTGGGCCTTTGACCGCCACCATCAACAAGAGATTGTTCGGAAAGTACCCGACACTGAAGGTATGTATCAACAGCCGTCATTACAGACTCTGAATGCTCCAATGGAACTCCATTTGATGTAACTGCCCCGTCGAGATAGCGCGCAGCAACAAATCTCAGTTGATTGGAATCTGTAAGCTCGTCAACATACAACTCTGTAAAACGTGTCCGTATACTTGCCGGCAAATCTTTCTTGCCTGCATCAGTGGCCGGGTTCATTGCTGCAAATAGGCGGAAGTCGGGGTGTCGTTCAACTGCCTCTGCATCTCCTTTTTCTGTCAGGGTGATACTTCCAGTTGAATCATCAAGAAGGCCACACAGTCTCTGCAAAGTTTCACTAGATGCAAGATTTATTTCGTCGAGTAGCACCCTAACGTTGAAATAAATGGGGGTCAGCCGTGAACAACAGATGAGATGCTGTTAGTCAGGTACTACTCTCACCATTTTCCGGTACGTAATGCGTCCACAAGAGCTCCTTCGCTGAATAGAAATGCCATTCCAGATTCACTAGCTACTCTTTGACGTTCGAACCGCTCGGCTGTTTGACGAAAGTCAGCCCACAATGCAATGCTTTTCAGATCAGTTCCTTGGCGCACCTTTGATGTTGGTTGGATGTAAATACTGCTGAGATTCTATCTCGTTGTTCAACAAACAAAAAAGCAGCGTGCACTTACTTTCTTCTCTCCCATACCAGCCGCTTTGATGAAACACTGAGCAAGTTTCTTCCAGTCGCCCTTCTCGTATGCATTCAACACAAACCTAAGAAACTGTGCATTCTGAGTTCTAGAGAAGCTCGATACAAATAGGTCTACAAATGAATCATAGACACCACGTGCAACGTGTCTTATTTCTAATGGTTTGTATCCTCCAAGTAAATCTGTGGAATCTGTTGATAGCGAGAGATTCAGCACTAGTAACTGGCGACCGGTGAGTGAGGCCAATCTTTGGACCAACGTTGTTTTCCCACAACCTTTGTATGCCACGATATGTAGATCAGTTCTATGGGAAATATTCATTTGCGTGTGATGGCATAGCTTGACTCACCAGTCTCTCCGACCAATAATGCAGGCTCATTTGCTGATGCACAAACTGCAATGGACTCCATAAACCGAAGTGCATGATTAGTTTCGGCAAAATTCCGTCTTTTGCCCGGCGTAGTGTCTCCATCAAGACCCACATCTTCTTCTTTGACAGCCAACAGTCGCCCTCTACCAATCTCAACTCTTCGATTATTGTGGCCTCCAAATGTGATAGATGGTATTCTACTTTCGATATAACGAGTTGCTGCATCAGCAGTTAATCCCCAGATTGGTGCGGCTATTTGACAAATGAAGTCTCTCCGTTTCTCTACGTGTGGACACGACATGGCAAATACATCGACCGTCTCGGCGAGGCATACAAGTCGTTGTGATTCAGTGGCATACTCAGTTCCAGGCTCAAAGTTTAAAGCTGCTGATATACGAGAAAGTAGCTTGATGTAATCTCTAACTGATACATGTCTTGCTCCGTGTCCAAGAATATTTTTCAAGTTCTTGTCAATATTGGTTTGTTCTTGTTCAGCACTGACAGTGACATCGTCCGGCTTCATAGCATCGTGTCGGCCGCTTCTATCAAGCTTTCTAAGGACATCTAAAACTGCATCGGCAACTGAATATGGCAATTCTGGATGAAGCTGTCGTCCCACAGACTGCAGCTCCGAAAACGGCAATGGGTCAACGTGAACTTTTCTCCACAAATTGGGATGTAACACTCTCTTCCCGTTGGAACCAGCAGTAAGAACAGATCTCCGTCTAGCATTGTGAACATTACTGTCATTGAGTGATGAGGCACTGGTCCCACAAGTGCCAAACAATCGAAATCGCGGATGGCATTTCTCCTCTTTTCCAACACCCAGCGGCAGTATCCTTTCATCTAATAGGCGAATGAGTGAAGCTTGAATCTCCTCTGGGCATCGATCCACATCTTCAATGAGCACCCATCTACCGAGACGAGCAGCAGAAGTCAATGGTCCGGCCATCCATACAAATTCTCCGGGAATGTCAGTGGCAACATACGATCCGAGCAGAGTTTTAGAATCCGTCTCTTCGTCGATATGCAACTCTAACAGCTCGTCTTCTTGGCAAGATTTCTTTCCAGACGAGTTGTGTGATGATGAGGCAAAAGAAGCGCATTGTCGAGACAATTCACGTACTAGACTTGACTTTCCGCTACCCGCTGGTCCACAAACTAGTATAGGAGGTGGATGGGGATCGTTTGACATGGCCACACCTAGCAATGACATATTACGTGTTGTCGTGTCTGTAGGAATAAAGCAGGTGCTGCTAGGTGTGTGAGATGACTTCCGAGACTCATTTTCTTCCAATGACGACCGGTAATGCTGCACATAAGAGGCAACAGACCCTCGACGAGGTAGCAATATGCCCTTGCCAACGTGAACCAATGACGGATGCATGGGAATGACTTCACGAATATCTATACTTGTTGGTACATCGAAGAAATATTCCTTGTTTGCCTCTTGCTCGGCTTCTTCCAGTGCTTTCTGCTTGCGAGTCTCCTCTTCTCTCGCCTCGGGAGTCAATGCATGATAACAACCGCCAAATTTCACCTTGGCATTTTCAATTTTGGGCAACACCACTCTACCAACACCATTCATTCGGTGAACTTCACAATGAGTCTCTTCGTCCAGTACAGTCCAAGGATGGCGGACAAATGGTACATCGTTTTCGTACACTCCCATCCTTTTAAGAAATTTGGACAGAGGCAGCGAACGGAGGGCAAACAATGACCCAATGGCGCGTGCAATGTGCCATCTCAGTTGGAACAGAGGGTTCTTCCAATCCTTGCAGTGCGGGGCATTAGTTTCGGGAGAGTATCCTCCTATGTAGAACTTGAGGTCTTGGAATGGTTTCACTGCTTCTTTGCCCACATCTTCCACTTCCATTACGTCTCCATCTACATCCATAGCATCGTCGTCAGCCGCATTTTCCATCATCGTACCACCCAATGGCTCGCCTGTAGGCTCACCATAAGCCCTCAACAACACAAACACACTCGAATCCCAATCCCACCACCTCTTGACAAACTCCCCCTCATACCGTTTGGCACAATAATGATGCAACAATTCTCGAACTGCCTCGGCAACCACCACTGCCTCACGTGCCTCCCTCTCATTCACCGTCTCCCCGGCCAACTGCTTCACTACAAACTCCAAAGAAGCAAGAGGACACGTAGTATTACTACTCCCCTCATTCTTACCAAACAAATCAGAAACAAGTGGTGCCAACTGAGGAGCCTCTCCGATCCAAATACCAAGCAATACCAATGCCTGCAGGCGTAGTTTCCCATCATCGTCCATCAGCACACGGACCGAGGCACGAGCAGCCACATCCAACGCAATGGCAGACATGCACCTCAATAAAGAGCGAAGTGCATCGACTCGAGTGTAGTCTCGAGGACGGCCGCTTTTGAATCGAGAGATGTTTTTGAATGGTGGGAAGGAGTTCTCTTCTTCTTCCTCGTCCTCGTCGTCTGATCCATCATCTTCCATATCTTGACTGTCGTACTCTTGATGTCCCCTCGGTAAAAATGCAGTGGGGACAGACTGCACCATCATGGAAGGGGCGGCAGCCTCCAATAAAAGTTTGGCGAGGGTGTCTGCGCATGTTTCTCCATCGGTCTCGTTCGTTTGGATTGAGTTGTTGTTTGTTAAGGCTGAGGTGTAGACGATGAGACGGTGGAGGTAGGGAAGGGTTGGGTTGGCGGGTGGTTTGGTCTCCATATTCTGGTCTTTCGGTTCTGTTTGCCTTGATGTTCAAGTGCATCAAGTGTTAATTGTGGTGATTGTTCATCATTGTGTAAGATTGATGGCTGATGGCGGCTTGATGGCCTTGAGTTTCATTGGCTGTGAGTTGTGGGCTATTACGCTCTATTACGCTCTATTACGTACTATTATGTACCATTACGTATTATGTACAGTTTCATTGCCCCTCTCTAGAGGTCAGTTGTGGAAACTATGGACAACCCTCTGTCCATAGCTCTGTCCATAGCTCAAACTAGTGACCTTTATTTCCAGGAAATTGCCCACTTCCAGCACCCGCAGCACTAAACACCCCGCACAGACTTTGTAGCTGAGAGTATGTCAGTAGAACCTTGTTTAGTCGCCGACACCCCTCCAGAAGTCTCTTTTGTGGCAGTTGAAAACCTTTGTTTTCACGTGACATTTTTTAACAAAGTAAGAGCCTAATTATAAAAGTTAGTACTATCATTCGTATCAACCTTATAGGAAGGATTGCAAAGGCGTGTAATTCTGGTCTTATGGAAAACATATAATCCTTATTTTCCGGAGGAGGTGCTTTTGGTCATTGATTCAGCCATAGTTAGACCCTCTCTGGCTCATTGCCCATTTTGGCCTTCGAAGAAAAGTATGGCCCTGTACTATTCCTACTGTAGAAAATGTGTGACATAAAGAAATGGTTCCACTAAAATCGTTGCCATCGAGCCCCGACAACAACAATTGATCCACCTCCGCCATCGCTGCCGTCGCTGTTTCCACAGCTGTTGCATCAAATCAACACCCTAATAACCATGCTCAAACCAATCCCAACGGAACCAGCCGCCTCCCAGGCTGCAGCAGCATCCATCAATACTGCTAAAACAGCGCCCGCCGCCAACCCGTCTTGAGTCCGAACTCCCTCGTTCGTTGCCGCCACCTACTTTCAGTACGAGTTCTTGCCGCTCATTGACGAACACAACAAAGCCCATCAGAGTGCACTTGCATTGGAGAAGAAGTGGCTCACAAAATGTCCTTGGACTCGCATTCTTAGAACATTCTTGGGCATGGCCATAGTTGACTTGCAGTGTTGGGATTGTCGGAAGAGACATCAGCAGAACTTTGGGGCTGTGGACTTTGTACCAATGTGATGATAGTGATAGTGATGAGGTGGTTGATGACTTCGACATTGGTTATTCGTTGCCTGTGCAATTTGATCAGCCATCCTCTCCGCAGTGGAGCTTATCGATACCGAAGTGGACCGTAGCCCAGTGCCAGAACTACAACCGCTGTTTAAGCTGAAGCCAAGCCTATCGAAAGAATCACCGGTCTGGATAGCTGGCTCACTTATCCACCCAAGAATGGAACGACTGTGGGCAAATGCAGGCAGAAAACTTGTTTCATTTGTTGTCGCCACAAGACCGAGGGTAGCAACACGCAGTGGAAGTGCCGCAAATGTGGAATGCGTCTTTGTCAGACCCCCAGATACAGCCTGGTATCTTCTCCAGCATGCACAAAAGCCCTCTTCCCCATCTATCTAGAGCAAAGCCCCACTTGTTGCAGATTGTAGTTTTCAAGGCATCATGCCTGGCTATGATTACTGACAGAGTGCCAGCTTGATAATGCCCAAAGTGCAGCCTGGACTCGGAGGAGGAGGTCTTTTCCTTCTTTGGCCTCCATTGATCTACCCACCGTTCTCTTGTGAACGTAGTATCATCTCTAAACTGTTTGATACATATTGCAAAATACAGTTTTTTTTCATAGCTG
>JALLPI010000190.1:0-27405 GCA_036939935.1 Cyclotella atomus | reverse complement strand
GAGCTATGTATACTCCTCCCAATATGACGTATCCCTGAGACATGGCTATGACAATGCTTGGCCAACATGTTGCTCTTTTTTATCATGCTCTTCAAATAATATGATGATGTTGATTTTTACATGGACTAACACTAACCTCTGTCTCTGTCTGTGCTAAACAACATCCTTCGATGTGCTTGCTACTGCTTTATCTTTATTGCTCTTGAACTATCTTGCTTTTGCTTACAAAAGAAAGTGAAAGTGAAACCATCACCTACAGTCAAATTAGCAAAACAGAATTATGACATCAGACATGCTGGTTCTACACTACAATACACCACCCACTTCAAATGAACAGAGGCCCACAAGGCCATGTTACCCTACAAGTCACATTCATTCGCGGATGAATCACATCAATTTCCGGGGCTTTACAAATAATGGTCAGCTTATGTCACAACTGGACAGTATTTTCTTGAGCAAGTCAGATCACGATTACAGAAAAGCTTGGACAAACAGACAGCGGAGTCGGCCAACGAAGGCACCCATGGCATTTCAACCAATTACGTCCAATCCACATCCAGAGCCAGTAGTACCGCAGTCAAGACAATCCATAAATTCACGACCATAGATAGATAGAAGAGAGAGGGCTGGGCGACCTCAACAACTGGCTTGTTCGACACGACAGCAATAATCCGAAACGTCAACATGGCACGGCACCTGCAGTGCCTTCTACTAATTGTGCTGCTGCCGTTACTCATTACCGGCCAACAGTCCATTCAGGGCTTCATCTACTGGGACGAAGACTTTAATGGTGTTTTGACTGAGGGGGTCTTGAACCCATATGGAATTTACGTGAGAGGTGCGTTTGTACTTATCACCACGTGGACATAATAACATACCTTGGTAATGAGTTCTTTATGAGTTCTTTACTAAAACTTGTGAACGATTATACTGCGCTTCTGTCTTCATTATAGAATTGGAAAACGGGGTGGTGAATGTCCGAATCGAGGTTAATCGGTGTGGCTCGAGAGGTGAGTTGTGTTGCCGATTTGTTATACAAAATTTAGTAATGCAAATGAAATAAATGTTCATTTCGTAACATACCAACAGAGCTCGTGACCAAAGGTCTTTCAGGATGGTTATCCACAGCTATTGAAGTACCAACTGGAAGTACGAACATTCATTCGAGCGCAGGATATTATAAGATTGATGTAGGTGAAAACGCAGACGAGAGTGGATTAGGTGGCTGTTTGTTGGATGACGAGGATTTGAGTAGTATTAACGGTGGTTCCGAAGATGACGATGGCGCAGACAGTAGCAAAAGGAAAGGAGGATGTTACTTGGTTGTTTCTTCACCAAAAGATATGGAGATAACAACCACATTCCCGTTACCGTACTCACATGGCTTTTATGGATCGGGAAGTATGAAGAGTAAAGAGATGGACAGCATAGAGGATGATATCTTCAGTTGGCGACGATGTGAGTGCACTCTAGTGTGCCCTTGCTTGGTTTGATAGATTCACTCATTTCCCTCCCGATTTTTGTGCAGATAAAGATATTGGGCCGTTTACAGAGGATGCATCAAATGGCAGCGATGTAGTAAATCGAGGCTATCAAACGCGAACGACAGAGTGTTTTGGTTACAACACTGACAACTCCAAGTGGTATGTTTGGAAAGATCCTTTGCTTGTGGACGAAGACAGTGAATCAGCCAAAGCGATGCAAGTGGATATTCCTAATTCACGGATGTACGGGTACGATCGATACTTGACTTTGAACAGCTACAACTATGATGGAGTGTTGAGCATATCTCCTATTGGTGCGTCATGCAGTGTTCATCCTTGAGTTTTAGCTCCTCTTTACTGATCTTTATTCTCAATGTGTTACTCGACAAACTCATTCCTTAACAGGCATGATAGAAAACTTGTGGCCTCTTCCATTAAGAGTCAAGAGTGATGTGTACTTGGGAATGCAATTCCGCGAAAGCAACGCTCTCAAAGGACGCTTTCAATACAAGCCAACATCTGTAGACGAAGCAACTGCTGCCTCAACCTACCAGCCCTATCAAGCTTTGACTACCTCCGATGAGGTTGCTTTCAACGTATTCTCATCAGATGGAGCAGATACAACGGATGGATATTTCCTTGAAAACCCTGATGGTATACTGGCAGACTTTTCCAACTTTGAAGACGTAATCCAGTCCTTCTTGAAACAAACGGCTCTTGATCCATCAAGAGGTAGCGGTTTGGAGCAGATGATGATTTCCTTGAACACTGTAGGTGTAGATCAATGGTCCATGGTAAAAATTACCGACAGCAAGGCACCTTCCGGTGAGAGAAGACACCTTCGTGGTGTGAGATCTAAGCAGTCTCAACTCCAGTACACATCATCCAGCAGTAATTTTCGTACTGGCGGCTTTGATCATCGAACGCTGATCATGAGCGAGCCTCACATGATATTTCACTTTCAAGTATACGCTACATACAGTTCTCGTGCCAGTGCCGAAGTGTCATCTATCATCCAAACTGTTGACAGTTTTGGCAGGGTGATTGAGCATGCCATCAACACAAACAATCAAGACTTGCTCCTAGATATTCGTAAGAGGACTGGTTTTGATGGTCCCGAGTGCACTGTAACCTCGTCAAGCGATACGAACGCCACATCACTTGAATCATACAGCATCATTGAATTTGATTCTGGCCCTGATTCGGACTCTTCCAAACCACTTTCTTGCAGCGACCGCATCCCATTGTACTATTACGATATCAGTACATTGGAGTCAAGAGGTGCAACTAATCACAACGCCAGTTTGTATGAAAAGATTGGCATTTCTACAGCCTTGAAAGCGCTAACGAAGCCAAGTCAGGCGTTTGGTGTGTCAACTGTGGAGGCAGAAACAGATTCATCAGGAAATCATGTCTTGATATATGCAGCTCTAAGGTGAGTGCTACATGTGTTTGACTAGCGGCACAAATGCGACCGTGTTAACGCTCTTTTGTAACCTAATTAGTGCACTTGCGGGTATTTCAATTGCCGCATTTGGCGTCGGCTGGGTCATATACGAGAGAAAGCGGAGAGCTAAGCTTCGGAGGCAGAAAAGGCTTCGAAAGAAGCAACGCAGAGCGAAGAGGATGAGGAAGAATCTCTTGGATGAAAAGGCTGGAAGCGGTAGTCTTGAGAAAAGCAACAGCAGTAATGCATTAGAGACTAGCCATAAATCTTCAGATGAGAGGGCTAGCGAAGAGAAAAGGGTCAAGCTCACAATTGATGACTCCTCGGATGAGGACTCTGAAATAGAACGTTTGTTTGATGACTCATTGAAGACAAAAGCAACAGACCTTGAACAATCCAATTTCAATCTTTCTCACAATGCATCTCGACAGTCGGGCATAGATATCTCATCTCCCAGAGAAAGTGAAGGCCATTCTCAAAAGGGAAATGCCAAGTCAATGCACAATAGGCATGACAAGAAGACGAAGCTTAGAGTCACAAGATCTCGAAATGCTGCAACTAGTTCAAACAGGTTCAGTTCTGCCATGGCTGGACTCCGGCAGTCAACAACTCACATGATTCTGGGTAAACTTGATACTTCTGACTCGGATAGCGACAGTTCAGATGATAGCAGCAGCAGCAGCAGCAGCAGCAGCTCAGAGAGCGAAGCAGAGGATCACGAAAACAAAGCAGGAAGACCATCTAAATCGGCTCCCACTCGCAATCGACGAAGGGTAATATCTTCAGCCATAGATAATGTCCGTTCATCGATCACACGTGCCAAGAACCCCATGCCAGAGCCTCCATCAAGAAAGAAACCGCATCGGACAGCTGTTAGTAAAATTCGTTCGTCATTGAAGAAGACTAAGAAGATTCCGATTCCTAAACACGACAGCAGCAGCAGCAGCAGCAGCAGTTCAGACGATGATTCGTCATCCGACAGCTCAGCTGAAAATGGCTTAAAGAAGCAAGAAAAGTCTCATTTTCATCATAAACCTGATATCAGAAGTGGCAGCTCAAGCAGTGATAGCTCAGTGGATTCTCACAAACCAGATCGCAATGTAGCCAGTAGGCCTACAATAAATCGCCGTGCAAGCGATAGTGGTCCGATGATGAAACGTAACCATCACGACGTTCACGACGTTGATAGGCATGCACCGAACTTTCGTGCAAAATCACTACCTGATGCCAGTAGCGTAGTAAAGGAGGACAGCGACGAAGACGATGTTAAGAAATCATTTTCCCACATGCAGTCAGATGGAGCACCTAAGCAGAACTCCAATAAGAGCATCCCCAGCAGCAGGCCGTCATTGCAGAAACGTCAGTCTCATAGGCATGTTACTAGTTCACGCGGTGACGGCACAAAGATGCATAAACATGCGTCAGAGAGGAAGCTAGAAGTTCCACTGCACGAGCTAAAGCCATCCAAAGCTAAGTCCAGCCGCCAATCGCATCGTGACGCTTCTACAAGATTGCCGAAGGAAAATATCATCGACAGGGGTCAAGCAATGGCGAAAGCCAAGTCGAACAGACAACTGAAAACAGAAGACCAGCTAGACAACCAAGAACTTCACGACTCAGTAGTCACAAACAAACAAGCATACCTCCCTCAAGATCTCAAGCCTACAGATGAAAAAAGAGAGCACGGACCTCATCCACCACTAAGCCGAACGAACTCTGACAGATCGAAATCCAGCAATGATTTGGAGAAATCGTCAAATTCAAGACTAGGTTCGCGCCCCAGTACTAAATCTGATTTGGAAGAAGGCAAGGAGAGGAAACCTAGAAAATCAAGGAAGGGCCAAACCGTTAAAAAGATAGCCAAAGACACAGTTGCGACCAAACCTGATCCACCTGCTGAATCGTCTGAAAACAGGCAGAGACGCAGGAGAACGAGAATCGAGAAACTGAAGTCTTCATTGAAGTCGTCATTGTCAACTTTCAGTGGAAACAAGCTGTCTGGAGCAGCTACTTCAACTTTAGCTGAAGCCGATGCACCTCACCAGGTCAAACCTGTAGACCAAAAGGTCTCAAAAGCTCGTTCAATGAAGTCCTCTCGCTCAGTATTAGCCAGTGAGAAGTCCTCTTCAAATCTGAATGCAAAAGTGCATCACAAATCCACAGGAGATGGTACGAGAAGAAAACGTGCTACCACTCGTCATTAGTTTAGTATTGAGTCTTAAGCCAATAGTTAGCAGAATAAATATAATATCTAAGCCCCTTCATTAGTACATGTTCTAAATAGAGCGCAAGTCAGAGTAATCAGCCAACACATCTCTCATTGTCAAAGTTTCCTCGCGTTCTTCAGGTGTCCATAGTATCTCCACACCCCTGAGGCAGTCGTCTACACGGCTATCTGCTGCAATTCTACTTAGCGCTTCTTCGACATCACGAATAGAGTTCACCCTAGACGAGAGTTGATTGCTTGTACTATCTCCATCGATCTGAAGAACGATCGTGACCACAGCAACTGTGGCTTTTGCAGAATAAGGCGATGCATCTGCACCTGCCTTTTTCATGCTGTAATCCACTCCTCCATATCTACTGACTGCCAACGAAAACGAAGTTTAGTGTGAGGAATGCTGCAATACATAACTTAACGAAAAAGAGCCAATGTGTAGTACGCACCTGTTTCTCTTTGAAATTTACCTCGTTCCTGGATCGACATGTTGTTAAACTCTCTCTGCGCTTTACTTTCATCTCTGAAATGCTTTGCCTTGGTAGATGCCGCAACGATAGACTGCTTGCGACGTAGTAGCTCGAGTGCCACTTTAAAAGAAATGATTAGATATTATGACGTGGACTGAAACCAAAGGACACACTTTTTATAACTTACCCTGACTCGTCAAGTTTTGCAACCCCACCCTACTGTCAGTCCTTGCAGTACTCGCCAGTCGCTCGAGTACATTCATGATAGCATCAGGTCTATCCCTATCAGGAACTTCTAATGCCACACTAATCTCAGCTACAGAAACTCCTGGTCCCAGGACACTACTAGAAGTACCGAGATTGCTCATGGAACTCCCAATGTTATCCGATATACTACTCAATGCCAAGGCAGCCAAGAGGAAGAAACCAGCAAAGAAGAAGATGCCTCCAAAAGAAGGACCAGTGGATACAATCACTCCTGGACGAGAGTATCCCCACGAGAAGGGTGAATAAAATGGACTGGTGCACAGAATTATACGAGATGCAAATGATGTTAGTGGATATGATGTAGATATGTATATTATTTGTGCAGTTCTTTCATGCAACTCACCTATAATACGGGGTAATACCCGGACTAACCACCACACTTGGTCTAGAATAATATCCACTAGAATAACCTCTACTGAATCCGCTGGAATAGCTTCCGCCACCGCCACCACCATAAGATCTCGAATAGCCACCGCTGCTTCTGTTACTACCTCCTACAGAGCCTCCAATTCGCCCTCCACTTTGTACAGCCCATGAAGGCAGCGAAAGAAAAAGTGGAAGGAGAAAGATTGTCAAAGAAAGGAGGAGCGGGCGTAGTTTTGATAGTTGTCGTAGAAAGTTATTGATTGGAACTGGTTCGTTCAATGGCAGTTTGTTAAGATCTGAATCTCGTTCAACTTCCGATTCGTCGCGTGCAGACCAAAGAGTTGCAGAGCGTCGTTTCTCTGCTAGAGTAATTGGTCGAGGTGCGAGCTGTAGTGGAGTTCTGGTAGATACACGAGATGGTGCGAGCGGAGCAGATACTTGAAAAGATTGGATTGGCGTTGCCGCCACGAATAGGATGAACGCCGATAGCTTTGATGCACTTCTCATGACTGGTGTTGGCGTTTTATGAGCTCGCAGTCGCCTCTGTTTGCCATTGCTATTCGAATTCTTTGTCGATGAGATGGCAAAAGGTGCAGGACTGAACGATTCTCAAGCCTAAGAGAGAGATGATGGCTGAATTGATGTCAGATTTTTGGCGGGAAGAAAAGTGGCTCACTCCCCTTCCCTCTCTCGCCCTCTTTCATAAGTAGCCATCAACTCAATGCTTCCATGAGGCTCATTATTGCTGTCCTCATCGTTCAATTGCAGCTTTACATTCACATAAGAAGCTTCAGATTATCATTAGCGTTCACTTCGATTCCACTTGGCATTTCTAATGCAAGACGAGGACATGCATACGGCAGGAATTTACTCAAAGGCGCAAACGATTGCAGTGAAATTGACAAGTCCATAGAAACATCAACAATTGCAGACACAACTTTGCGGATACCGACAGCCCAGCACCTTGAGACAATATCTGCCCATCAAGTACACCATCCATTAACCTCAGCTCAAACATTCTGCATCTCAAAAAAGTTATGCAGTCACTGTCATCCCCAATCGTTTGGATTCCATCCGACAGCCGGATCAAAACTCTCCAGCGGTCTATTTCGTCTTTCCTGTCCACTGTTGGTACAGGCTATTGATGATTGGGAAGCCACCGGAGGAGTACGCGAAATGAGCGATTGGCTAATGCAAAATGATCGAACAGAAGATAGCAATAACGAAGTCAACTGGAAACAAAAGGGGTACCGGCAGGCAAATGAAATGCAGAGAAGGATACGAGAAGAATTGATTAGTTCAGAAGATAAACAGCAGTTGGTTAACAGGTTAGGAGAATACAATGCAAACAAGTTTATGGATAGTGGTATAGCTGGAATACCTCCAGAGCAAACGTTTGATGTCAAGTGCATTCATGCTCATGTTGCTGATCATTTGTGCAGAGTTTCATTGTCGGTTAATGCACCAGATCAATCTGCTTTAGAAACAATACTGCATGGAGAAGGTAATGTCATTGGTCAAAGAGCATTGCAGCAACTACACGCGAAAGGAGTGCGAATATTAGGCAATGATGTTTGCTGGCAGCAATGCAGTGGCAGCGAGGGCTGGAGGTATGTTGCTAGAAAGAATCGCAGTGGACTGAAGAGTACCAGAATGAGGAGGAAAGAGATGAGGGATGGAATTGAACGGGATGAGGCACAGTAGATATCAAATCGATTAATAAATAATAATTTGTATGAGGACTCTACACTCTCTAATCGTGCAACAAAGATCTCTTCACAAATATTAGCAAGGGATCGTCTAAAATGGATCGACTTCTAATCTACACAATCTGCAGTACTCATTTCATCTTTCAAACGCTCCCGCATAAATTGACAAACCTCCTTGTGCTTTGGATAATGAGCCAGTTGGCACTCCCGAGAACAACAAAAGGCCGCCTTGCATCCTGAACACTCTTTGATTTGTTTGATAGGCGTGTGCTCCTTGCAATGCCAGCAGTTATTCGTTCTTCGAGCAGTTTTATTTAACTCATTGTACGCACTTTCGAGGCAGTTACATGAATTGCGCTCGTGGACGAAGCGAACAAGTTCTCGAGGGCATAGAGTATCACTGACCATATTGTTAGCAATCCATCCCATATAACGCGATGAAATGATTGGCGGATTGATGAACTGAACTATTGTCCGAAACATCTGATGCGTCGTTCAGTTTTTGAAAGATGGCTCAATGCTAATATCAGCTCTCGGGAGAATGCTTGGTTTGTAGCATTGCGCTCGCTGCACCTGCAATAAGTCTCCAGTTTAATCCACTGAATGCCAACAGAAAATCTTTTCTAGAGAGACTCTCATCTGTTGTAATCGTCGAATAGTTCTTAGCATGTATCAAAATCTTGTCGACTGATTGGCATCTGTTTTAAGTGACAACAGGAAAGAGATCCATATTTTGGGTTCTTCTTGCCTCCTCTCTCGGCCTTTTCCTTCCGGGTTAGAATTCCTAAACCTTGTCAACCGAAGATTTACGTAGCTGGTGGAAGTTCTTGCAGCCCTTTGAGCATTCCTTCCCAAGTCAATTTGAAACGCCAAGGACTGTAACAATAGTGGGTACAATCTTTCATCGAGGTGGAATGCATAAAGTGGAGTGGCTCGGTGGCGTTTGACAAGGATATGATTGGTACGCTGACATTGGTTATTGCGTACAATTGATCAAGAAAATCCTGCGCTTCAGAGTTGCGCCAATCGTCTAGTCGCTGAATCGGTGTGCAAACAGAACCCGACTTGGGTGCAGCATTTTGCCAACCCTTCACATAGTAACCAGTGGCGGTTGGAAAGTGTTGATGTTCGGCTTCCCGATACAAAATATGCCATGGGTTCGTTAAATTACTATTTGTTTCCAATTGTTGCTTTTGAGCAGCTACATAGGCTGCCAGCGAACTGTTCAACTCTTGACCGATGCAAATGGTGCGTTCATTGCAATGGACGCCATGGTTCCAAATCATGACACCTCCTTTTTGATAGTAAGCTTTGTCTCGAATATGCTCGTAGGAGCCCATGAAGGTGCTTGTGGCCGAATGTCCTACAGTTACGATGGGGCAGTCCTTCTTGTCAGGATGAACCAATGTGTAGAATTGGGCATTGGGAAGCCCTTGCTCAATGGTGCATTCTCCTCCGTGGCCTTGGAAAAAACCTTTGCAGCCACAACCAGTGGATTCGTTCCATTGTGAGTTGCCATAGTCGACACATTCTGTATCTTGCGCCAATTCATAGCCGCCTTCTCTCATGAGCTCACAAAGAGCCCCTATTGCTTGATCCCCTGTAGTGGAGTATCCCACAAACCAAAGATTACAGGGAATATCCTGTTGGGCCATGTATTCTATGACGTTGGTCAAATTGGCCAAGGGCTTGCTCCATTGGACATATAGACTAGAAGCATTATCATGTTTATCCACCAATCGACGGCATTGTCCAACACAGCAGTGCTGAAGAGGGTGCCCACAAACTTGAGCTTCTTGCTCTTGGTACAGGCGCTTCTCTTCCTCTGTCAGGGGGACCCAGCGACCTGGATCGTCTTCCATTTCCTCCTTGGCCTGGACTGGCCGGTCCGAGGTCTCGCTGGGGCTCAAAAAGTCCAAGGCTGTCCTCACAACGCCCCACATAGCCAATCCTACTAAGAGGATGCGCAGACCGTTGAGCCTCATGTTGATGACTCTAATTATTGTTAGTCTTCCGGTTCGCACGAACGCGTTGGGAAGGCGTTGCCGTGCCGTCTGTTAGTGTGTACTAATACCTATTTAACACAGTAAATATCTTTTTCCTGATTTAACAAAAAAGAAAACAAAAGATCATCTTCGAACCTTTCTCCGTCAGAAAAATTTAGGAAGGCCCCAGTCCCGGCCCGGACCCTCCTGTCGTCTAACTCATCCAACTGATTTCAACCATGAGATTTGACGTATTGCCACTGCCTGATAACAGCGTGATGTAACAGCGATTTTCATTTAGACAAGAGCTTGCCTTAGTATTTTGATTCACAGCAGGTCTGCGTTTTCTGGGAGTCGCTGCTGCCACTGTGATCACGTAAATATTAGGTCGAGCACATCTTTGTCCATCAGTCGAGACGACTCTTCCATCAACAACCGATAAATCATGTCACTCTTCAAACGAAAGCGCTCCCTAACAGCAGCCGAATACACCAATCAACAAAATCTCCTCCGCCATTCTGCCGAAAAAGGTGTCACGTCACTCAAGATCCTGTGCAGCAAGCTCCACTCTCTCCTCCACGAAGAACCCGAAGTAGACACGGAAGCCCACCACACCCCCGACTCATCACAAGACATCTACTATCAATTCCTAACACCCGATGCTCTCTCCACAACCCACCATACCGACAATCTCTCCACCTCCAAACGATCTCACGCTCGCTTCAACAAATTCCTCAACGAATCCCGCATCGAAATGGGTGTGCACCTCAAAAACTGCAAGCTGGTCAACCCCCTCCAGTTTCGAAGAGAACATCAACGTGCTCACGGAAGCGAAGATTGCTTCATCGACGGTCGGTACTTAGTCTGGCTCTGCGGCTTTCTATTCGAACAAGCATCCGATGCCACCGAGGGGATGGAACAAGAGGCATTCAAACTGTTGAACGAATGGCAAGGCTCAATCATCGATTTGTTCACAGGCGAAACGGAAGATAAAATCATGTGGAGGCTACTACTCCAAAATCTCAATATTGAACCAAAGACTCTCAACGATGCAACAACATGTCATTTGAACAATAGTAATCGAGACAAAACGAATATGGGAATCTATTTCCAATGGCCCTCCTTTTTGCGTAACCTGGTTCTCAATCGACAACTGAAACTTCAGGATGAAAATAACGAAAGGGGGAACAAACGACGTAAATCCAACGACGGGGCATCCTTCTCTCTACAATCCTATTACCAACCCATTTCGCTGTTGGAAATGATGGATCCAAAGATACAACAATGTCGTAATGCCTGGCTCCCTCTCTTGGGATATACTGTCACACATGCCTATCTTTCACGCGAGTCAAAGTGTACAATTCACGAAACGATGGATTATCTACAGAATGTGTTGGTACCCTCTCTTCCTTCTACGATGGGATTAGATAATGATAAGAAGAAGGCGTTGTTGTGCGGTATGGGGGCGTATTTGATGGATGGTTTGGGTGATGCGTTGGCTGTGGCGTTGTTGAGTTTGAAAGATGAGGAGGACGGCCGGAAGGGAGAAGATAAGATTGGTTTGGGTGAGAATTGGGTTGGGAGTATTTTGGGAGCGGAGGTGGCGCAGGTTGTGGATTTGTTGTGTGTTCACAGGTAGGTGCTTGAAGATGTGTGTGTGCTTGTGATTCAGTCATTTTCACAAACTCATTTCGCCCGTAATTCAACAGTGTCATTCCAACCTTGGCAAAGTACATCAACTGCCCTCTTGCCGGTCTAGTTTCTGAAACTGCCGGCACACTTCTCGATTACAGTAATGTTCACCACCGACTGCATCACGAAGCTTCTCCCATGGCTGATGACAACGACGCCATTCAACAGCTCATGGCCAAAGATGCAGTGAAACTTATGTACTTTATTGAAAGGACGAATCCTCAGCTGAGACGAGAACTGCTTGTCAAAAAGTTTACAACGCAGACGTTTAATGACTCGGAAGGAGATCCGAGTAAGCATCCTATTGTCACTTATCTCCGAGCTCGTCTCGTTGCTGGGAATTTGGACGAAGGGTCCAGTCTCTGCCGTACTTTGGAAAGTTGCACCGGGCTTGACAAGGAGACTGAAAGATGTTGTTGGTACTCACTCTTTGACAAGATGCAAGAAGAGAATGTCCTGTTAGAGCACCACTGGGAAATCAATCGAGGTCGTTTTGTTGATGTACCTGTTTTAGATAGCAGTGGCAAAGTCACTATGCGTAGAGTTGGCAATATCACCTTGGCCAATATTATGATTGGTCCATTTGGCCGAACCGTTGCGTTGGAATACCTCCATGGGATAATTGATGTGGCCAAAGATGAACTCTTCCCAGGCTTCAAATCCATGCCATCGTCCAAATCTATCAAGAGTAGACGCCAAGCCGACCGCGACAAGCAATATTTCCTAGCACTTAAGGATGCAGTTCGTAGGACCGTGCTCAAGTTTCTGATCCCCCGGCCGCATTCTCCTGCAGAGGCATTGAGCATTGCCAACCGTGTCTCTGAGGCTGACAAGCCACCGCTCTTAAAGCATCATGCTGCACCTCCCAAAGGACAGGATGTGAGAGAGTTGTGCTGCCGTATATTGCAGCAGCCTTCGTTGTTGAAAATTTGGGAAGATAACGAGGATGCATTTGAAGAGGGGGAACCGGCAGCAGCACACAAACTCACCCTGCCTCTTGCCGCAGCTGCGCCTCCAGCAGCAGCACATCCCGAGTCGCCTCTACAAGAAGTTGCTAAGCCTGCTGCTATGGAGGAGCAAGAAGTACTAGCCGAAGAGGGTGGTGTATTAGATATGTCAATGGAACTCATCCCACCCACACCGGCCAAGACCCCGCAAAAACCACCGGCATTCAAACCGTCATCCCCACAGGAAGATGTCATCGAATTGGGCGACTCCGAAGATGAAGAAGTAGTCGATGATGACGAAGAAAGCAATGACGAAGGGGAAGAAGATCACGAAAATGACAGCGCGGCTAAATCATTTGAAGATTCTAGAGAGGGTGGTGTAGAAGAAGGCGAGTATAACTCCAATGAGGATTACGCAGAAGAGAACGACGCTGCCGTCAATGATTACCCCGCTCATTACCACGAGTATCCAGGAAACTACAGGTGAGACTTCATGCGTTGACCGTAGTATGATTTTTTATCCTGTGATTAACATTGTCCCTGCTCACTTTGAACCACCCGTCCACTACAATAGCGAGAGTGACGACTACGATGACGAAGATGCTGAAGAAGAGAACAGACGTGTGGCCTTTGAAGGACCATACGACGCAGAGGAAGGCCGGGGCACGAGGGGCAATTCCAGTTCTGGTGGCTCAGTTGAGGTGTTTGATCTGATGAGTAGCAGCGATGAAGAGCAAGAAGAAGCTCCCGACGAATCAATCCCACACGCTGAAGCTGTTGAGAATGATTCTTCGCCAGAAGAAGAGCCAACCGAGACAGAAATATTGAATGAGGTCGTTGATGATTATATTGGTGCTGCAGCAGCCCAACCAACCGAAGTACAGCTGCCTGAAGTTAATGATGGGAAGATTCTTCATGATAATGTGACAGAGTACATTGCTGTATCTAGTCCATCCAAAAAGAGCCCCGAGAAGGTCGCGAGGTCTACCACAGCAGATTCTGCAGATACTGCTGTTGCCTCGGACGAAGTCGCTGCCGAAATAACAAACAACGCTACAGAAGATGATGCTCAAGCTGTTGGTGAATGCTACCGAAATCAAGCTTCCATTGGTGCAGATGTTGAAACCAACAACGCGAATCAAGCGCCTCTGTCTGACGAGAAGCCAGAGTTAGACCCAATAGACACACGTTCCAAAAACGCCTTGGAGCATACCAGTGATGAAATTCAAGAATTACATGAGGAAGCAGACAAGTCCGAGCCTTACTCTTCAGATGGTGGCAATCTTGGTGAAGAGTTCAGTGAGGATATGGCCGACGATGAGCACGAGTCACTTGATACTGAAGATGATAAACGCAGTCTCGCTGAGCAAGGGGAGACTTTTGATGAAGAAGAAGCTGGTCCTTCATCTCCAGTTCACTTTGATGCCAACGAGGATTCTGATGCCATGATGGAGACCGATCAACCATCTATCCTTGTTGCTGCCGCTATGTCATCTCAGCACCAAGGAAGCAGCAGCTACCCAATGGTCATGACTAAGAGCTACAGAAGGTCTTCGTTAAAGTCTGTTGACAATGTTGCTGCCGCTGACAATGAAATCAATGACAGAGAGTTGGCGCCTGAATCTTCCGCACTTCGTCCTGAACACACTTCAACTAAGGAACCCATTGATCTGATGGGCAGCGATAATGATGTGCAAGGTGGGGCATTGACCGATGATGGTTATGTCCCTGATGTTGAATTGACAGAAGAAGAAAAGATCGAGAAAAAGAAGGTTAGGACTATTGAAGATGGTGAGTTTTGGTCCCTATTTATCTCAAGCACTAATACGAATACGCACTGCACTCATTCATTGATCCATATTTTTCAGGATACGTTCCTGATGCCGAAGCAACAGAGGAGGAAAGTTCAAAACCGATCGCAGTTGGAAATAAGGCTGTCAAGAGGAGAGACGTTCGCTTTGAGGCGGTACTTGAAACGCGAGAAGCTCCATCGTTTCCTCCGCCACCCATTGAGCCTGCTGCAAATCAGTCAACCGAAATTGATGATGGCTACATCCCTGAGGGTGCACTTACTGAGGAAGAAAAGAGAGAGAGACACGAGCGACGTTCTCGCAGTGTAGAGGAGGGGTACCTGCCTGATGCAACTGATGATGACACTGTGGAAAAGAAAGCCAGGCGCTCTCCACATAGAAAAGGTATTCTCAACGAAGGTGAGGCAATTGATCCTGGTGAGTCATTTTTGTGATTTAAGGCCGTTAGCAATCTCTACACCTTACTCAATTGACTATGATTTCATAGGTTATTTGCCTTCAGCCGTGGAGGGGACAGAAGAAGAACGCTCTGAAGAAGAAAGCCAAGAAGCAGTTGCGTCAGTTCTTGTTGCTACAGCCTTGGTCACCCAAAAAGGCAAGATGCATGCATCTGACATTGCCAACAAGGCATCATTGGCCACAGCAAGGATCGCGAAGCCAAAGTTTTCCACACAATCAATTGATGATGGCTACGTACCTGATGGTACATTTGATGACGAAGAGCGGACCAGGCTAAGAAAAGAGACTCGATCTCAGTATGTCGAAGAGGGATACCTGCCGGACGGGCACACAACACCAGGCGAAGCTACAGAAGACGATCAGCCAGATGAGAAGCCCAAACTACTTTTAGATGCAAAGATGAAGCTCTCCGAGTCAATTGCTGGCAAGAATCGTAACAGAGACGCGAAAAAGCTGGCAGACACACAAGTACCTCCACCACCCGAGCCTGCCGCTAGCCTATCTATTGACGACGGATATGTTCCATCTGGTGTGGAAGAAGAGCGTTCTGAGGAAGAAGATGCGTTGACTGTTAAGGCCACTCACGACACGGAAGAGGAGAGTATTGCAATCGATTCATCTGCAAATGTTACTGAAAAACACTCAAAATCTGACAATGAAACAGCAGCTGCGACCGAATCAAAAGACGCCGATGATGTTGCAGACGATGTTGCAGAAATGAAGGGCGCAATAAAAGACCAAAAGTCTCCTTCTGCCAAAAGGGATACTGATGCTAATGCCGAGCCAGAGCCAGAAACGGAAGATCCCTCTTTTCAACCTATAACATGCAACCCTTTACTTATTACTGCTCAGGCTGATCCACCCAAGACCGAGACTCCTTCTCCCGACAAAGTTGTAACAGGCGCAGTAGCAAAACAGGAAAGTCCTAAGCCTAAGCGAGGTTCAAAGAGAGAAGCAAAAGCTAAAAAGGAAACACCTACACAACCCAAACCCGATAACGATGGAGACGTCAGATCAGTTCAGTCTGAAACTTCAAGTGTCAGACGTTCATCTAGAATCAAGACAAAGAGCGCGGCACCTTCACCAAAGGTACCATCATCTATAGTAACTGGAAGCCGTGCTGGGAAGAAAGCAGCACCTTCATTGCCAGCAGTTCCCGAAAACGAAAAGCTCGATGAGCTCATTGAAGTGATACAGGAAGCTGCTGCCTCTGGCCGCAAAGGGACGCGGACAACTGCCAGTGAGGGTGCTTCTACTATGAATGATGATATTGTGACGGTTTCATCGAGAACTCGCAGGGGTAAACGTGGGACAGATGCTGAAGTTGGCGCATCTAATGCCTCTGTTAATGATGAATCTAAAGCCTCCACGAGCAAGCGTGCCAAAGCAGGAAGCGCCAAAAAGGCTTCAGGTGCAAAACGAAAACAAGATGATGACGAAGTTAATGATGGCGATGAAACAAAAGTTGATGCACCTGAACCTGTTCCATCTCCACCAACCAAAAAACGCAAAGGAAGGACCAAAAAGAATGACAATGTTTCTAATGATGCCGAGGTACAGAAAGATGAAGCACCTGAAACAGTTTCATCTCCACCAACCAAAGCACGCAGGGGAAGATCTAAAAAGGACGACAATTCTGTTGATGTTCAAGAAGACGTATCTGAATCTGTTTCTCGTCCTCAGACGAGAGGTAGAGGACGGGCAAAGAAGACTGTGGATGATGTCTCCGAGTCTGTTGCATCTCAACCCAAAACACGAAATGTGCGATTGAAGAAGAAAACTGCTTTGCAAGATAATGTATCCGAGCTCACTGCATCTCCACCCACTAAAACACGCAGAGGGCGAGCGAAAAAGAATGATGCAGATGCTGTCGTTCAAGACGATGTATCTGAATCTGTTTCGTCTCCACCCAAAACTCGCAGTGGACGACCTAAAAAGAATCAGGATGACGACACCACAGCGCTAAAAGACGATGTGTCGGAATCTGTTGCCTCGTCTGTGCGAAGGACGCGAAGTACAGCTCCCTCTGAAGGGTCTTTGGCATCAACAAGGTCACGCCGCAATACTAAGGCTCCTAAGAGATACTAGGGCTCCTATGAGGTGATTTGAAATCAAGACATCAAGTGTTTTCAAAGGGTGGAATCAATAATAGAAGATCATAAAAGTTGTGACCGAGTAGCTATAAGCATGATTGATTAGACACTTAACGGGTAACATTCACACGCAAAAGTAGTAGCTCCTAGTATCCTATGTCACGGCATCGAGCCTCTATCGACCCTTCTCCAAACACTGTAATAGTCCTTCACGTTGTCTACTGTACTGACCTTAACAATAGCTCTTGTGACCAAAAGAACAGAATCAACTGATAAAACTTGCTGCGGGACGTTTGACATTTTCACACCCCTGCCAGATTTGTTGCCCCCAAACATGCCAAAGAAATCACCTCCGCTTCCACCAGTATAAGCTTTGGCCCCCTCGCGTGTCAAAATGCGGTTTTCACCATCAAACATTATACCTCCAGACTGAGATGTGCTTCGAAGGCCCTGGCTCGTGCTCGAATAAATCATGTCCACTGTGTCAATCTGTTGGCTGATCAGTGTTGTATTGTAAAAGAAGTCAACGCCATCCCCTGTTCTATCAGCCATGAGTTGCAGCCTCCATTCCCCTGCTAAATTCTCCAAGGTTTGAGATGCTTCCGATAGAACAAAGTTGTCCAAGCCTTTAGAGTTTACGAGAGGATTGCCTTCGGTACGCAACGGCCCCACAATCGGTCTACCTTGGAAATCAACTGGGACCTTTTTCGATTCCTCTTGCTTCTTCTCTTCTTCCAGAGCATCATCAAAATGTCTACTGATGGATCGCAGCGCTTGCACAACTTTTAGCCTTTCCACCTCTCCAGATGCGACAGCCTTTAGCAAGATTTGACGTGCCTCTCTTGTTGATCTGACAACGTTCTAAGATTGGAAGTGTCAACAATTTATTAAGAAGGAAACAGCATCATAATGAGTCGGCAGGCGCAAGTTGAACTCACCTCTGTGAGGATTCGATAGTACTGCCCCTTCTCTAAATCGAGATATGCTGTATTGTAGACTTTGTCAAACTTCGAGCTCATATCTTTGAACCCTGTGGCATCTATGAAAGTGTCCGCCTGCTTCTTTCTCGAAAAATCCTTCAGCTTGGCTTCATCTCGCATAAACCTCATTGCTTCCAACCCATACAGTAACTTGTCGGCATTCATTTTGATCTTCTCATTTGGGCTCTTGGCCAAAGTTCTATACAGTGAGAGAGCCTGGTCTGCCCTACCCTCCGCCTCATACAGCATTGCCAAGTTTAAGAAGACATTGCCACCAGTCTCGGATTTGGTAGAGCAGTATTGTGTCACTTTCTCAAGAGCAGAAATACCAACTCCGTAAATGCCTCTTCCCATCGCCCGTTCTGCTATGGCTAACGCCTCATCTATAATTTCCTTGTTATCATTCTCACTCTGCACTTCAATACCATGTCTTTCATTAAAAGCTCGCAGAAGCTCTCCAACTTCATTACTATTGGAATTGACATTCGTGATACCAGCACCAACTCTTTTACCTCCTCCGTAAGCTTGACTGATGCTTTTGGGTCGAGGGAACACGCCCCACGTACCTGATTTCGAAGGCTTGTATTCATCTGTTTGAGTTGGAGGCGACCACGAACCGCCAACGCCGCTAGTGGTTTTTGCTGGTGGAGACCCGGCAGCAGTGGTTGGCGTAACAGATGATGCAGTGGCAGCACTCATAGCAGGAGACGTCGATTTCTCTTCCACTTCCTCACGTGTCTTTTCTCGAGTAGTCTTAAAATTTGTTTTCAACAAGGCTCTACTAACGGCATCCATCAAGTCTTTTTCACTCATTTCTTCTTCTTTCTTGTCATCAATGTTTCGTCGAAGCGTATCAATTGCATCTCTGGCAATCTCAGACTCAATTTCTAGCTGCTGCTGCAATTCAAATTCAGTCATGAATTCTTCGTCATCATAATCGTCATCTAACTCTATTAAATCATCTTCATCTAATGTACCGAGCTTTGGCTTTTTAGCACCCTCTACATTAGCTGCACCAGATACAATCTTGGTTGAAGCAGTTGGCAAATTCATACCGAAAGCCCTACTTTTCTTGCCCAGTTTTGCTCCTAACTTATCGGCATAATCGTCGATTGCAGATTTCCCCAGTTTCAATTCACTTCGAGACTTCACAAGACTGTCAAGCTGCTCATTTTCGGATGGCTTTATTTTGCCTTGCTTCTTGAGCTCCCGGATCTACAATAGCATCATAGCATATGGTAAATATGTTGCATGTTATTGTAAAAATTTGTGAGTCATGAATAGGAAATCAAACAAAAGCCTCTGATCCTGACACATACCTTGTTTCTTATCTCCTCCTCCCTATCAACTTTATTCATCTTCAGCGTACATGCCTGGTGCCAAGATATGAGAACACATAAACACAAATATCTAATTGGATCAATTGCTTCAAACACACTCGTTTGCTCACCTGCCTCCCGACAATTGAGTCATTTTGAGACACACTTGTTAGATGCCTTGGGCATGTACTCACAAAGACAAAACTAGTCGCCTTGCTTACAGCAGCGAGCAGGACAACGGCGCGGTGAAATATCTTCATCGCAGCAAATGCAATGCCAGCTCTGCGTTGTCAAGAGCTGACGGTATATTAGCGCTCCGGCTTTCTGGCGCTCCAAGTCCCACCTACCGATGTTGCGTTGTCGTTGATTCGATCAGAATAGTTGCTAGTGTCAGAACTCAAGTGTACGCAGCTAAATATGCCAATGGCCAATATGACAACAAGAAATCTCTGCGCCAGCTGGCCATGGCGAAGGGCGACGCCGTACTTACAAGGGTCTAGCTTTAGAAATAAGAGTTGGTCTCCTGATCAGGATACAATTTGAGTAGAACGAAAAACCATCGACATTTGGGTCACGTCATAGTTTCTGATGTTACATCTCCAATTATCTTATCCCCATTGCAACCCGAATCCAAAATCCGAACCCTATCTACTGTCTACATCTCGCTCGTCCTGCTACGCTGCCAAAGCATATAACCATGGCGGCCCTGCAATTACAGAACAAGCCACGATGCATCGGATATTCTTAACACTAGTGTTCGCAAGACAGCTCCAAACTACTGCTTCTTTTCATATTACTACTGCAAGCAAGTACATCAAACGACGAACAATCGTACACATGTCTGCGATTCCAAAGCGCAGCGAATCCATGAAGAAAGTTGACTTTTCAGGACTAACAGACGAACTCACCTCTCGTATTGCACATGATTTGAACTTGGACAAATATATAAGCAAGAATTCGAGAGCTCCTGATGGCCAATCAATTTCAATTGCAAAAATGACACCAGAAGAAACGCGGCATGTACTTGAAGACTTTGTTGAACACCATCCCGATGCAGAACGACAAGTTGCACGTCTTGTATTGCAACACCTTGGTATCAACAAGTCTGTCTTTCTTTCACCTCAAGTATCAAGTATCACGAATGATAGTGCTGGTCAAATAATGGCTTCGCCTACATCATCTTTTGTGGACTTGAATGAATCGATACCTCTAAAGCATAGTGACGATGATATCATGCCAAATCTGTCTCCTGTTTCGTGGTTATCTGAAGATAGTTGGTCTTCTATGTCGTATAATGATAAGTTAGGGTTTATGGAACACTTGACGAATGGAAAGTTCAGGAGGTGAGAGTTCTTATAATAGTGATTGAGCATACTGAGTTCCTTTGGTTCTTGTAAAAACACTTCCAACTCATGCAATTTTTACAGTGAACACATCTACGAAGCCCAGACCAGAAGTATCTTCTATCCAACAGCTGAAATGTTTAAACACAGTACTATCGCATTTGGAAAAGGAATAGATAGAGTTGTACTTGGCAACGGGCCGAGAAGAGTACTCATCATTGTAGGAATACATGGGAATGAACCTTGTGGTGTCGAGGCGGTTAAGCTCATGCTACAAAGGAAAGCTTTATTCACAGGCGATTCCAGTGTCAAGGCTAAAGATCTGTACGAGAACGATAATTGGAAGCTTCCTATAGAGGCGCTATTCTCAAGTTTGACAATTGAGGTCATAATTGGCAATCCAAAAGCGTTGGAGCAGAATACTCGATTCCTGAAAAAGAACCTAAACAGGCTGTTTGATATTCACATGATTTGCAATGACGCAGCTGCTGAAGATGAAGGGTACACCTATGAGCTTCAGAGAGCCAAGCTAATTTCTGAGAGTATTCGATGTGCAGACTTTGTACTTGATATTCACAGTACCTCCGCAGATGTTGGATCGTTTGCATTGCCGTCTTCAATGGATTTGTCTGAACAGCTGGCTGAGTGTCTTCCTGTGAAGTATGTGATTGAATCGTTGGCGCATATGACCTTGGACGGCGGTACCACAGTGGACTGTGCAAAACTTCACTTTGTACCGGCCATCTGTGTTGAATGCGGTCAGCACTGTCACGTGGATATAGTTGCAAGAGCTGCTGCTGTCATTTCGGCCTTTTTAACTATGCAAACTTCAGAAAGAGATTCACTTGCGTGCTGTAACGAGCACGATAAACCGCTTGCAATGCGATGCGAGTATGCCGAACGAGTTCAGTCAGGCTTCGAATGGTTGAATCAGTTCCCGGAGTTCAGTTTTGTTCCAGAGTCTACACCAGTATTTAGAACTGACGAAAGAGGAGATGTGCTCGCGCCAGAAGGGGGTGCATTTATTGTAATGCCTACATCTCATCCTGTGGACGGGGAAGAAGCACTATTTTGGGCATCTGCAAAGTAAAAGTAGATACGACACGTAAATCTAGACACGCGATTATTATTCTTACCAAACAGATCGCGTTTGAACGCCGAACAAAGACTAACCTAGAAGATATTAAGATATAACAATGCACACCGACGAGTTTGGTAGGGGTAAACCTTCCTCAAGCCTTTGTGTATTTCATCATATAGTTTTGAATGATTAGCATCAAACTCTGCTTCTCCTTCGGCGAGGCAGACAATGGCAGTTGTGACCAAACTATCAACTACTGAGAATATAGCTGCCGAAACTACAATTCCAATTAAGAATGGAAAATTCATGTTGCTGTTACCAACATCTCGACTTCAAATCACGAATCATGAAGTCAAAGTCCGCATTGGGACTCTCCTCTGCCATCTTTTCTTTTCCGCGCTTCATGAAACCATTTGCCTCGTCCAAGAGAGCCTCAGCAGACTCGATCGCATTGTCACTGACATCAGGCGTATCAAGGAGGAACTCGAGATCATGACAGGCCTGAGCTAAGACTATGATGCAGTTCTTCTTTTTATAAAGGGCCAACTCAGCCTTTGCACGGCGTATCCGAGACTTTTCATGGTGGGCATCAAACATTAGCGCTTCCGTTGCTCTATTTGCAGCGTCGTTAAACTCATTTAGACGGAGATGAGATTCTGCCTGGTTGGACAAGACGTTCATAACCTCGACAACTTGAATATATGGAGAGATAAACATGTGTCTTAAAGGGCAGCAAGAGAGTGCTTCTTCGTATTCATCAATTGCATCCTGATATCTTTTTGAAGCAAAAAGTTGATTTCCCTTCTGCTTGTGTTTCATAAGTTCGTCCATGTCTGTGTCATCAAATCTGGTTATTCGTATGATAGGTGGACAATAACCCTCCACCAATCGACGAGTGACACAAGATGCAATCATAAGGCCTCTGTCCCTCAATGACGGTCCCACTTCTTCCTCGATAGTCGTCAAGTCCAGTTTGACGAACTCATTCTCCCTCTGACTGAGCAGAGCATCCTCATTATCAACATCATCAAGAAGTCCTTTTCTTGTTCAAGAATGAACTCATCGTCATCCAGAGATGTCATCATTCCATCAAGACCAATATATGACCACATGCCGTCGTGAGTTTCATCGATAGATCATAATACATCGGGTCCTTCTCATGGCGAAATCTGCACTGACTGCCACGGTTACACCTTCCCTTGAGGAAGAATTTGCACATGGGAAATGATGAAGATTGTACTTGGCCGCGGCCTGCCTTTCGGCCTCTGCCTATACCACTGCCATCCCTCACTCGACCTCTTCCTCCTCGACCTCGAGGCATGATTGTTATGCTCTCCGATTATTCGATCCTGTCCCTTCGCTCGACCAAACAATTAGCAGGAGGGTGAAGATGCCCGATTGATTGTGTGAAATGGTCAGTTAGTTGAGCCGGCTGCAGGTTGACCTTCCGAATTGTTCCGAACTTCGGTATACTTATTAGATTTGTTACCTTTAACTGTCATCTCTCTTCTTTTTCTTGACCATGAGATATATACATGTCGAAG
The DNA here is from genome assembly GCA_036939935.1 of Cyclotella atomus. NCBI lineage: Eukaryota > Bacillariophyta > Thalassiosirophyceae > Thalassiosirales > Thalassiosiraceae > Cyclotella > Cyclotella atomus. The sequence goes on along the minus strand of JALLPI010000190.1, from coordinate 4,190 downwards.
TTATAATGCATCACATGTAAAGCTCAGACAGCGATTATATTTCTTAAACACCAAACAGATCACTTTAGAGCGCCAAACAAAGACTAACCTAAATGCATAATACACTGACGACCTAGAAACCGCATTGGTCAGGGTAAACCTTCCTCCAGCCTTCGTGCATTTCCGCCGATAGTTCTGGATGATTAGCCTCAAACTCTGCTGGTCCTTCAGCGAAGCAGACAATGACAGTGTTGACCGAGCTATCAACTACTGAGAACATAACTGCCGAAACTACAATTCCAATTAAGAATGGAAAACCAAATGCAGCCATTTGAGCAGCAGTATCATCTTCAAAGCTAAAAAACCATTCCGGGTTGGCATCTTTCATCAGAAGGCCAAAGAGGCCTACTAATGCGCCAACAACGAGATTGAACAATGAGAGGCAATTAGAAATGAGGTCATCGTTGACGATTACAGTCCACCCTTTGTTCTTGAATAGAGTAAAGACATTCTTTCCTGCTTGAAGGTAGCTATACCCATACATACCCACGTATATGTATGCAAATTTGTTGAAATATTCGAGAATGCCCTGGAGGCAGCTCAAACAACAATCTACCAGACAGAGCAAGAATGCTGCACACCCTTCCACATCATCATCTTGCCTTGCACTCTCGACCAGAGCTCTCAAGGTCTGAATGATAGCCACAAGAAGACTTCCAAAACCTGTCACATATCATATGTGGGTCAGCAAGCCAACCAAGCAAAATACGTGTATGCATTTAAATCACTTACAGATGCTGCCAAAGCTTGTAGTAAGAGCTCGAATTGAACTTCCCCAGATTGCCTTGGAGCAGCAGCAAGAAGCTTCATCTGGATCAAACCACCAAGTGCTCACAACTCCAGCTACAATAGCATGGATGGTGTTCTGGAAGACTTGCTCTGACCTGATGGTACAAAATGTAGAGACAAACAAGTAACAGTTAGATTCTCACTGCTGGTATAATCAATCATAGAATTAATTTTGAATAACTTTACCAGAAGAGGGCCAGCAGCAACAAGAAAAAGTACGCCCAGACTGAATACAGAGGCAAATACAAAAAATGCATTTGATTCGGCAATATATCTAGTGCACCATTTTGACATAAAACCAATATGAACGCACCTACAGGATCGGAGCTTACATTTCCAGTATCATCAATCACACCCATTGCATCGAAGACCCCAACAACTGCAGTCATCCAAACGCATGCATAAGCTGTGGATTTTGAGAGCGGAAGGTTAGATTGATAAAGTTGCAACCAAGTAATATAACCTACCGAAGGTGAAGGCTACAAACATGTAAGCCAAGATGAAGATGAAAGAATTCTTCTTCACAGCCGTCAACCCAGTGTTGAGATTTGCTGCCGCAAACGGAATTCTGTTCCATACTATCAATGAGATATGTGATGAGTGTTGAATATTGTAAGTACTAACTCAACACACGCCAGAATCCAGTATATACATCATCTGCACTTACCTGTCCATGCATAGCATAGCGAAAGCAAGAAGATAACAAGCCCAAATACTCCTCCAAGGATATTGCTATAAATGAAACTGTACACACAAACAGCCAGTGACACCAACAGAGATATAAGAAGCGAAAATTGGATTAAAATCTTGGGACAACACGACATGACAACCAGAGACATTCCCGATAATACAAATGCACAGGCTGCAGCTGTCATGACTAGATACATTATCCCCTCGTAGTCAACATTATATCCGCTGGTAGTATTAGATTCTCGTTTATTCTCGTCGAACTGTTTGGTCATTGCCGGTACGCCTAGCCAGAAGCAAAATACTGCTACTGCGATGAATTGAGCGTAGAAGAGAATCGCTGCCCAGGCATCGCGGCAGCTGGATGGTTGTTGTTCGCCTTTGGTGAATTCGTTAGGTGTGTTGTCTTCGTCTCCCATTGTTAGTTGTTGAGTGATGCGGCTTGAGTTGAGAAGGCAGGTTCGCAGTATTTTCGAAACGAACTTCGAGCCTCAATGACGAAGTAGCTTTAGCAAGCCGAGAACTCTTAACTACCATACCAACTGGGATGTCCTCTCCCCCTGGCACGATGGCAGTGCTCAGAGCAGCAGCATCCCTGCCAGCCAGGCTAGCAGCAACCTCAAGGCAGCATGGAATATCACGTTCATCGTCGTCATCTGCACAAGGCGCCAAGTTGGCATTTGAGTGGATCGTCGACGGCAAAGTTATCCCAGCATCAGAGAATGAAACAGTTAAGGACAAATATGGTGATCGAGGCGTGATCGTTTTCTTACATGGATTATTAGGAAATGGGAAGGTGAGTTTCAGTTGGATTATGCTGCTGTCAGATCGAGAGTCATAAATGAATTCTTGCACTTGCACTATTACTATAGCTCACTAGATGCTTCCTCCTGCAGAATTTGCGCACCCCTGCAAAGAAACTAACTGAACGGCTACCGCATCTCACAGCACTCAGTCTAGATATTAGAGGACACGGTAGCTCGGCATCACATCCTGCACCACATACATTTCAATCATGTACACAAGATGTCATCGAAACGTTACAACCACTTGGTTTGGTAGACGAACGCAGTCCTGTTGCAATCTGTGGCCACTCATTGGGTGGTCGAATAGCATTACAGTATTCACATGATCTTCAACAATCCTCATTCAACATAAGATCGCCCAAACAAACTTGGATACTGGACTCAGTACCCGGCACACCAGATCCAAGTGTTCACAGTGTCATCAAAGCAATATCATCCATACCACTTCCAGTAACGTCGAAAACAGATTTGAGCAAAACTCTAAAGGAAGAATACAACTTTAATAAAACTATAGCCATGTGGATGGCAAGCAATCTCAAACCAGCGGATGGGGGCTTCGAGTGGGTATTCGATTTGGACATTGCCAGTGAATTACTTTCCAATTTTGCCAAGCAAAACTTTCATGAAATGATCGAGGTTGTGGCCAAGGAGCAAGATGTGCATCTTGTAACTGGCGGAAAAAATAGGGAATGGACCGATTCAGTTGTTGACGCATTGCGCAGTATACCACGGCAGCCCGCTGACAGGTTTCAAATGCACAAATTGGAGGAGGCGGGGCATTGGGTACATACAGATGATTTGGAGGGATTGCTTGATTTGATGGTTGGGGCTTTAGATCGAACATAAAGTAAAACTGAAAGAGTCAATGATCGCATGCATATGCAAATGAATATTAGTATTAAATTTTGTTAGTACAGCCGGAGAGCTTCAAGCCAACCTCAAAATAATATGAACACCACTCGAAGTATCAACAACATCACTCAACGCCCCGACCTTCAATCCAAACGATGCCTTCTCAAACGCAGGTTGCATCTTCTTCCTTCCAAAGAAACCCAAATCACCACCTCGTTTGGCAGAACTGCAATCACTTTCCGTCTTGGCCAACTCTTCAAATGTCGCCCTAAGCTCGGTGGCATCCCCCACCTCTTGCAATATTACCTTTAATTCGTTCAATTCTTCAATAGCCTTTTCTTTCGAGATTGTAATTTTGGGAACTCTCCACGAGGAAGGACGACGTGATCCATTGTGTTTCTTCAATATGTGCAATACGCGGACTTCTTTGGGACTATCGGCAGAAGAATCGGTAGAGGATCGACGATTATGATGTTTCTTCTCGTGTTTGTCGTGTTTGTGCTTCTTTCGGGCGTGCTGTGCTTCGTCTTCGTCTTCTTGGCTGGAGGTTACTGCCGCCGAGTCGATTACCGGGGCGACGGACGATCGCTTCAGGATGCTCTTCACTGCCGCTGCGGCAGCTGCGGCGGTGGCATTAATATCTTGACTGACTGCAGCGTTGTCGTCGAAACTTACGGCTGTGGTTTCTGTGGGGATGTCCCAGCAGCATTCGCCAGTGTCCTGATTGAAGTAGTAGAAGTAGCCGGGGTTGGAGTTCGATTGTTTTAGGAACCAGCCTGATGGCAAGGGCGGGGGAGGTCTCTCTCCGGCCGTTAGTGGTTGAGCTGATGATGATGCGGCTTGTGGATCGGATTCTTCGTCGTCAATGCCAAACATGGCTTCGTCGACGTCTTCATTCTCTAGAGAGGCCGCCATTGTTATTGGTGTTGTTAGAGGGGTAGTGGGTGGGGTTGCTTTTCTCTCTGCAAGACAGGCAAATGTGACAGTCGTAAGCTAAAATCACGTCTAAATAACGAC